>VOPJ01005180.1:0-25379 GCA_014673585.1 Semibalanus balanoides | reverse complement strand
TTCTGTAACGCGACTTACGGGGGGGGGGGCTATTTATAGCCCCCTCTGCTATAGTTTTTAGGAGGGTGTTACAAATGCGGTTGTGTGGCGCATACTTCCTTCGTAGTTTGCGCATTTTGCCTTGCCGCATTTGTTGTCGCATTTGTTGTCGCATTTTACAGAATATACGTTGGAACTCCTGAACCGATTAAAAAACAAATCAAACGGCATTCGATAGCCCTGTCAAAGTTGTCGATGAAAACCTAATATTGTTAACCTCAGGGTCACCGATGACGTCACAGGTCACGTCAAAGAGCAAATGGTTGACCGTGTCATCAAAGTCCGATGAATGTAATCGTCGCGCAAAAATGCGATATTAAACGCATAATCAGTGGATAAATTTGTATGATTCGTGTATCTGACACTTCGAATTATCATCCTAAGCTGCTTTTTAATTTGGGTTAGGTCAAGGTCATCCGAGGTCACGAGGTTAAACTGCAGATTACGGTCATTTGGAGTTGTAACAAATATTTATGGGTTCGTTTTTCAACTTGGACGCGAAAAATGACATAACATTTTTTTTGTTACATATAAATAGAAGTAAAAAGCAAAAATAAACAATGCTATTTTTATGCATGGATAAGGTTATGCTGTAGAGGTGGTCGAATTTTGTCTTTGAAAGGATGAAAGTCATTTTTAAAGATATTGACTTGAAACTTGCTTCTCATATTCATTTGACTCCTCTCAATCATATAATTCAATTTTTTTTTAATTCATATTATTCTTGAAAATTTGGTAAAACAAAAAAATATCTTTGGATTTCTCGTAATTTTGAATTTTAATATATTTCGAAAATCCGAGATCGCAGTTTGAAAGGTAAGTTTATATCTGTCATTTCGCATAGGACAATCGAATGTATCTTAAAAACTGATTTTTTGGCAGCGTTTCCCGCCATCCCTTATTTTTTAACAAAAAAACAAAACACAGAACATGACGTCACTCTGACATCATTTGCGGTTGACCTATCGAAGACTTACTTTTTCCTTCAAGAAACATATGTCAAATCGTAACACAAGGTACTGAAAGTTTGGTGACGATACCTTTGTTGGTTTAGGAAATATTACAAAATCATGGGAGGGGGAAACTATAAATAGCCCCCCCCCCACCACCAGAAACTCGCAAGGTGAGTTTCATTATTTATGTGATATTATCAATGTTACATATTCAATATTGCATATGCTGATGAAGGTAATTTATGCTTGTGGGATCATATCCATGGTAGTGCGTACAAATAGGCTATCGAAAACTTGATCCGATGCAACAAAACTGATGTCCTTTCGTGTTCAGCGTCTCATATCAGAAGGTTTGATGTTCAATCTGTGAGTTAGCAGATGATCAGATGGTTTAACCCGGCATTGGCTGGGGTCTCAGCCGAACGCCATTGGCTGGGGGAGGGGGAGCGAAAAACGCCCCCCCCCCCCACCTTATCTCCCGAACCAATTATCGCAGCGAGACGCGCAAGACGGCAATCGAAAGCCCTCAACGAGATCACTCTAAAGCATACTCGGAAATTGTTTTGGAAGTTATTTTTAGTTTTTGGGCCATTACTTCATCCGTCAAGCCGTATATTTTGGACGAAATCGCACCAAAGTTGCTCTTCAATGTATAGTGCATTCTCTCGTATAAGCAAAAGGTTGAAAAATTCATAGCCAAAGGTCAAGGTCAAGGTCAGGTCATATCAGGTCACTAATCAAGAGATCATGCGACACATGTTTTTATGGGTTATCTTCACAAATAAACTTGGTTATTAGCATGTTATTTTCAGATCTGACCCGATATAAGGTCAAGGTCAGGTCATTAGAGGTCAAATTTGAAAATATATTAATGTAAATAAAATGCTTTAATATTAATCTAGTTTTTGTCTCAGCAACCACCAATGGTACCATTTATTTTGATGTATCTGGTCGATAAAGCCCCCAAACGTACTTCAAAAGTGACGTCATGAGGTAATCATACTTGGGAAGCAATCAGTGATTCAAAAATAAGAGATGGCTTTTGAAATTTGGTTTGGGTAATTTTACATATGTGGCCTCTCTTACATAATCTTCGGTTTTTTGAAAATTAAAAAGGATTTTGTGGCATTTTTCCAAAAAACGTATTTTTGTTTTTTTGGGGGTCAAATAAAATTTGGCAAAAATCAGAGATAGTCATTTTCTACCCCTTGCAATTTTCTATTCTTATGGACTTTTGAATCTGCATTTTGCTTAAGGAATTGGTCTATTTTATTTTTTTTTTTTTTTTTCAGCCTGTTAGAGCTTAGCTGATATTTGCGCCAAAGTGGTGTGTAGTGACGTCACTAAATTCGATATAGCTAAAAAAAAAATATACTATTTTTTCTAAATTTGCATTGAAGACGCCAAATTGATGTAGGATAAGGTACCCGAAGTTTAGCGTTGATAGCGCTGCTCGTTTGTGAGATATTGGGAAAATCCTTGAGGGGAGGGGGCGTTTTTCGCCTCCCCCCAGCCAATGGCGGGTTAATGTCCAAACTGGGAGTTGGCTTTATTTTGTATAACGATCCATTTCTTTCAGAGCATTGCCTTACAAATCTAAAGTTTTGTGTCATTTTCTCAAAACCAAAGTTTAACCCTATTATTGTTGGGGGGGGGGCGAATCGGCCCCCCCCCTTGAGGTTTTTCGCGTACGGGTCATTCATTACTCAACTCAGAATCTTCAAACCTTGTTTGGCTTTCATAACATTTCATTGCGCATCGAATGCGCTGTACTTTTTCCAAATTGAATTATTAGGAGGGGGTCCAGGACGTTTTAGGGGGGCGTGTCTGGCCGTTGTATGGACACAAAATCTTTTGCATGGGTTAAGCACTCATGGAGAGTGGGTAGTGAAGAGAAGTGTTAGCAAAAACATTAACATCGGTTAGAGAATTGATTGTTATTCAGATGGCTATCTCGAAATTTCAAAATTTTGAATTTTGAAATCCATTTTTTTTGAAAAACTTATTTTTTTTACAAAATGATGCAAGTTTTTATTATTTCAAGACGATTAAAAAACCCGGATTATTATGTGAGAGAAAACGATGCGAAATAATAAGTGTTGAAAGATTTCAGGGTGATATCTAAATATTTGATGACTTTGATGTTCAGGTCAAATGCTAACCTTCCAATATAAGTATTATGGTTAAAAAATGAAAAAACGAGGGTTTAATGCCGTTGTATCAATACAAATTACTTCAGTTATCATTCATCTTAGGCCCTTTCTGATGAAAAGGATTGAATTTTTAGTCAGTGACCTTTTGAAGTCATTTCAAGGTCACTAACACACTTTTTTTACCAATAACTTCCGGACAAGAACATTATAGAGACTCACAAAGGGTCTCAATGTTTGTCTCGTCAATTACGCGTCTTTTGCATTATGCATGTTGCTCGACTTACGTCTCCATGGACCTTGACCTTGACCCTGGCGGTCAAATTTGTTGATTTGACATAATGTTGATTATGATTTTCAAACTTAGCAATGGACAAGAAGAAACACCGATCGAGTACTAAATAAGTGTGTATATATTGTAGCATAAAAGTTATTAGCGAACAACATTTGCCTGAAAACAGGCTTTTTAATATATTTGTTAGACTCATACAGTCCAAACCATTAACCTGAGGTCATTATGATGCCTACGGTGAAAGACAATAAAAAACGCATTTACAGTCGATTTTTCGGATTTCCATCCTAAGCTGCATGAGTTTCGAGATAATGGCAAGTTTTTGAAAATATCATGTTTTGACAAAAATTAATTTGTGATGACGTCGATTATGACCTTGAAGTAATGACCCAAGGTCACAAATTGAAAATAGGTTACATTGTCGACCTTAGTCACCACAACCAAGTTTCATGTTTTCTAGCTCTTTATTGCAGCGGAGGACTGAAGGGGGGCCGGAATAAGCCCCCCCCCGACAGATTCGTATACTTTTCATCCCTCCAGGAATAGGGTTAAACACTATCATTGCTCGGTTCAGTGATTTTGAGACCTGCACTATAATAAAATAATGTCCGCTTCACGGGAACAAAATCACTATTGCGCGGTGTAAATTGAGATCGGAGTCGACCTCGAAGTTGGAGTAAGACTCTGAGTCGACTCCGATGGGTCGGAGTTGGCGTCACCTAAAAACCAATGACTCCACAGTCCAGGTTTTACTATACCTATAACTTGGAGCATGCTAGATTTGTATCTGATTTGCCAAGTGTCCAAGTATTGTTCATAGCATCAATTAATGAGAACAGAATTGTCGCCAACAGTATAATTATGAATAGTCTAGTATATTCTTTCGAGCGAAAAAGGCTCAACAAGAAGGAAAGAACTCAGTGAGATAGTGTCGGGATTATGTTTTACTGATTTTTTACATGATAACCTACTATTTATCTTTATTTATTTATTATATGATCGTCAACAGGCATGCACCCAATTACAGACGACGTTTATCATTATTTTATCATTTACTATTTTTACTATCATTTACTATCATTATCTTATCATTGACTGTTTTCTGCTGTTGACTGTATTACTGTTTACCCGACTTTGTGTATTATCTCATTATCATTTGGGTACTGCTTTCCACGAGATGACTGCAGTTACACAAGTCATGCCGAGCCAACGTGTTTTTGGTCAACACATAAAGTACAAACCTTTTGACTGTTTGGATCAGTCATGGGCAGTGGCGTATTTATAAATCAGCCAAAGGATACTGGTGGATCCAGATTGTCTCCATGGGGGCATTTTTTTGCAAAAAGGTACACTCATTTTTTCCCATGGATATGGGCCGGTCACCTTATTTTGGCATTGAAACGTTAAAAAAACGGGGAAAATAGACTTCTTTCGGGCAAAAAAAAAATATTTGGGGAAAAAATCGAAACAATTTTTTTGTGCCTGAAAAACAATACAAAAACGCGATAATACGTAGCATATGCACATACAAGTAATAATAACGTTTATCTCATACCAACTCGCAGGGGCGTGACCGATAATACTTGAGTGAGTGTCGGCTGAAATGACAAAAATGTACCTCTATATTTTTTTGTATGCGTGTATTTAAGCGAATTAAGCCTTTGCAGCATTTTTAATGTGGATTTCCATGTTATAATAGGTATTTATTATTTATCACCTCGCGCGATTTTTTAGATTTATCTGATAAAACCTATAGTCAGGTACTGGGCTTTGTAGAGGATGAGAGGTTAAAAATAAATTTAATTTCATTCAGCGTTACAACGAACCGAAGGCGATGACGATGGCTTCGCTATGACGATTGCCACCGATGTGACGCCGCGAAGCGGCGTGAAAATGTGAATTTTGGGTAGTGGAAAATTACATTGTCATTTTGGAACCAGGCCGTAATTGGAAGTTGAGTTCGGTCCAGGAAACTGGGAACCGCTGAAGCAGTTTCCGGGTGCCAATGTCCGCGTCCTTGGGTTCGCGTCGCCTTTTCCGGAACTCGGCGGGCTAGTTAGCTTTACATGTAGCCTGCTTGAAAATTAATATGTCATGAAGAGAGTGGGCCCTGGGGTCAGGAATTACCGTCAAGGAGTCTTTGCCAGACACGGGTTCATTTATACATCTTCCTAATCTGTAGGTATCAGCAATTACGAAAGAATTGTGTCATTGCGCGAAGCGGCGCGATTTTTCTTCTTCTGTTTTTGACTGAGGATAGCAGGATTTTGACTGGTGCATATCCTATTTTTACCAAAAATATATTTCCCCGAAAAATTGTTAAGTTGCCCATTTTTTTACTTAGATCATTGTTTTTCACGCTCAGTGCAGGGAACCCGCGGGAGGATGCTTGTATTAAATGCCCACCAGATTCATGCGGGGGAATTCGCCCCTATGCCCCCACTGAATCCACCAGTGGGGCACAATTCGCAATTTAGAAATCCAAAAACTATATAGGCAATACTTATAAAACCACTTGCATTATCAGTAAAATATTTTTTCCTGGATATATTGAAATTTACACACAAATGGTGCCCGTGCCGAACGGATACAAAACAATCTGGAGGGCGCCTTCGGCGCCACGGGGAGGGGTCATGGCCCCCATGGTGCAGGGAACCCGCGGGAGGATGCTTGTATTAAATTCCCACCAGATTCATGCGGGGAATCTGGGTAATCCCCCCTTTAATACGCCACTGGTCATGGGATCAGAGTATTTCGCCAATCAGAGCTTGTTGCGTGAACCGTGGACTTTGCACCACTGCAGCTGTCCGACCGCGCAGTCGCTGGTCTCCATCATAAGTTATCCGACCAGCGTCACGACCAGCGACCAGCGTCACGACCAGCGTCACGACCACTTTCCCAGTCCCGCGCCTCACCGCGACTACCGCCACCGGCCACCAACAATTCCAGGCAAGCGTAATTACATAGTCAGCCCGAGTCGGGGAGCGATTCATCGTCGACTCGAACGTCAGGTGGCCGCTTTGCCATCATTAACATTGAACATCATCTGCACGCTGTGCACGTACAGAGACGTCATTACGTATTCGAGGTCTCTGACGCCTTGCGGCGTTCAAGCATTCCACTGCAGGATGATGCATAAGTGATCCCAGAGCGTATCCTAGTCAGAGCCGAGCCAACGTTGTTTTAGAATATAGGGTCAATTCCAGGACAGATCACCCAGGCATGGTAACCTAACCACGACCTCTTATATTTCGTTAAAAATTGTGTATGGCGTTATCTCTGCTCATCTCACCTTTGGCTTTGGCTCTTATTTCGATTTTCGTATTTGTACGATCGTCAGGTCACGGGGTCATAAGATACAGGCCAGCGAAAGGTCAGGTCAAGATCAAACCAAAAAAGTATACTGTAAAAACTTCCCCAACCTGAAAATCTTGGCGACGCCACTAGCAAACGTAGTTGGATGTTTGATCTTGACCTGAATTTGTGCTGACCCGTATCTTATGTGACCCCGTGACCTGACTTGTAGAAATTTAAAGATATATATAATATATATATATATAATAAATATATATATATACAGGGTCCCGGCAAAAGGTTTTGCCTCTACCCCTTGCAACACTTATCCGGCGCCTGCCTGTTTTTGCCCCTACCAATTGCGCTCCTGGTTGTGCCTCTGCGTTGTAGTACCATTGCCCGCGAGGCATTGGGTCATGAGCCGACCTCGAGCCAGGGGCTGCCGAGCTGTGGCCAGTGCCACACAAACTGTCTGCCCGGAAGCCCCAGCCGCAAAATGAAGGTCAGACACTTCGATCTCAGCGAGCGGAACCAAGCAATCTGCATGCTCAAGGCCGGAATGTCACAGCGTTAATGTTGCTGGCCAGCTTGGGGCATCAGTCCGTACAGTCCGGTACTGGTGGCAGCAGTTTAAAGCTACTGACAGCGTTGCTGATCGTCCAAGGTCAGGGCGTCCGCCCCCCATCTTCACCGTGTCCAAAATCGTCATGAGGAAGGCGGCTGGCAAGAGGAATCAGTCGGCGACGAAAGTGGCCAAGCGAGTCACGCGCAAGGGCTTCCCGATCTCTGTCAGGACTGTGAGACGCTACTGGAAAAACTCTATGGGGCTTAAGGCCTACAAGATGCGCGTCAGGCCGAAGCTGACTGAAAAACAGCGGGTTCACCGCGTCAAATTCTGCAAAGAGCGCAAGAACTGGACGGTCGAGGAATGGAAACGGGTGCTTTTCAGCGACGAGTCGCCGTTCCAGATGTTCCACCCGCCTAATCTACAGAACGACCGCGTTTGGGCCCAGAATACGACAGAAGTGCCTATCGCCTCGTCCGTCAAATTCCCGTCGAAGTTGATGGTATGGGGCATGATGTCTTACCAGGGACACAGCGAACTCCACATCATCCCTGAGAAGACGTCAGTCGACAGCGAGTATTACGTGGACACAATCCTGGAGAATGTCTGCCTCCCTGCCATCAACAGAGCAAGCCACAGCGGCTCTGTTCTGAAGCAGCGCATGGTCGACGACAGGTCGATATGCATCTTCATGCAGGACGGAGCGCCAGCTCATCGCTCGACCAAGGCCCAGCGGTGGTGCGAGGACAACCTGCCGAACTTCTGGGGGAAGGAGGTGTGGCCTGGGAACAGCCCAGACCTAAATCCGATAGAAGACCTCTGGGCCATCGTCCAGCAAGACCTGGACAAACAGAGGCCGACGACAAAGCTCACACATCTGCAGGCGCAGCTCCAGCGGGCGTGGTCAAAAGGGGTAAAGAAAGGGCCCCCCCCCCCCCCTTTTTTTTTCCCTGGTTGCGCGCGCCCAAAACCCTGGTGGCCATAATGCCAAATTCGTTCCGCACCTGTCTCAGTGTTCGTGGAGAATACATTGACACTTAAAGAAATCCCTGCTGTTTCTTCTAATATTGTTTAGAGCAACGGTTTTGGGAGGCAAACTTATGCCGGGTTCTTTGTATTATAATATATATATATTATATATAGATTATATATAGTATAATATATATATTATAATATATATTATTATATATATACTGAGAACTGGCTCATTCAAGACCCAAGTTAGTGCCTTTGCTGTTAGTTAAATGAAGTGTGCCTACTCCTTTGGAATGACAAGTCTATTTTTATCACGGTAAGATGCTATTAGTTTGATTATTGGATACGATAAAATTCACGTCTGGATCCCCTTAAAGGAAATAGTTCACCTTGGATTGTTTTTTCAAACACGATTTGACTATATTTTGAAATACAACTTTTTTCATCATGTAAAAAATAGCCACACATCGCGCCGATTCAGGACAGAAGGACGTACATTATTAATTTTATAAAAAACTATATGTGTACTCTCCGCAACGTCAAACGTGGCTAAACCAATCAGATATTCGAAGTTAGTCGCGTTAGATTACTGGCAATAAGCTCTGCCGGTTGCGTAGGGCCCATTCTCGACATTCTTTCGACAAAAAGTCAAATATATTCGGCTGGAGAGCCCTTTCAGCCCAGAAAACTTGTAGTTAGTTTTTTCAATACAGGCTACAAAACTGCTATCTCAAAACTGTTACAGTCCAAGGGACTACAAAGTTCTAGGGTTGTTTCACAAAGCAGTTTCAACTAGTCCCCGGACTCGTTGCCTTCCTTAGTTAAGTGACGCCATAGGTAATAAGTGAAGCTTTGTTTTTTTTTGGGTTCGTTTCGACTTTTGAGCCAATGGAGTTAAATTTTCTGTTCAAACACAGTGTTACAACTCTTTGTAACAATGTGTTTGACTAGCAACAGTGTTAAAACTCTTTCAGCGAAACGGCACGGGTTAATGTCACAAACCTGGATTCCACTTTGTGAACAAGAATGGTGCGTCGGAGCTCTCCCAGCTCCAGATGGTCTCGGTCTTCCCGAGCCGATGACTTCGACCCGCAGTGTGAAGGCCCTCCAGGCCCACAGAGCTTATGACACCACTCAGAAAGTCATTCTTCAGCTGAAAACAGTGAAGATGAAGACAACATGAGGTGAACTGAAGAAAGTGAGAGGAAGGCTGGGAAACTCTTCTGATATGTGTTCTAACTTCGCTTATACGATGAGCAGTCAGAGCACTCATTTCGCAATATTTCAAACAACGTTAGTAACTTGCAAAAACCAGAGAAGTTAAGGCTTCCTTGGCGTATTTCCCACTATAGAAAGTAAGCTATTCCAAGAAATACGAGTCATCAGCAACTGCAGTGTAGTCCTACACGAGTGATTGTTCACCAGTACAGGAGAGTTTGACCACCACGAGTGATTGTTCACCAGTACAGGACGCAGTCCTACGCACCTGAGAGTTGACCACCACGAGTGAGGCGTTCACCAGTACAGGACGCAGTCCTGAGAGTTGACCTGAGTCCTGTCCTGAGAGTCCTGAGACTACGCACCTGAGAGTTGACCACCACGAGCGACGCGTTCCGCTGGCGGCAGCGCAGCTCGGCCTTCAGGCGGGTGACGCTCTCCCGGCCGATGAAGAAGCAGCTGTCGCCGAACGGCAGCTCGCCCTCGCCGCAGCGCTCGCCGAGGTCCTCGGCACTCAGACAGCTGACACTGACCGGCTGCGCTGGGTCCTCGACCGCGGCCCGATCGCAGTCGAGCAGCGACGCCTCGCGACCCGAGCACTTGTGGATGTTGACCGGGGTGTCATCCGTGTCGTTCAGGCTCAGCAGGACCGCAGTCGGCAGCGGAGCCGCCCTGAAGTAGCTGTCCACGAAGAGGAAGACGGGGAAGGTAGTGACTCGGGGCAGCAACTATATGCTGCTGCTATACGACAATAAGTGACCCGGAGTGGGTTTACAAAACGGCCGCCAGATACAGCAGTGCTGGCAGTTAAACATGCGACTTCTGGCCACTGGTCATCTCTGACGATCAGAGTCCATACACATAGTCAGCTCTGCCCATTTCCATCCACTTGTCTGTCTGTCATCCCCAAAACACCGGTTAGATACTTGTGAGAGCCTGTGGTCCAGCGTCGGAGACGTGCAACACGTCGCTGACCCACCGGGGGGGGGGGGGAACTGGGGCAGGGCGGATCTTGCAGAGGTTAATGGCAGAAGAGCGGGTACGACTGAGGCCGTTTCTGACCTTCGATTCCCGCAGGGATTGCTTTAAGGAAAAAAAAAAATTGGTAAGAAAAGCTTTTTTTTTATTTAATTTAGACATCAACGGCATCCACATACATAAGGTGGCTTTTCATGTCGAGGTGATAATGAAAAATGAAACAAAAAAACTACTATGGCAAGGAAACGGATAAGAATGAGGATGGTTGAGTAGGTAGAGGATACAGGACTGAGTGTGCAGCTGCTGCCCAATGGCGCTGCGCACATCTGCAGTCTGTTGAAAGATAAGTAGGTACAAGGATAATGCTAAGGGTCCTAAAGAACCAGAACGTAACAACCAAAACAATGAAGATGAAGATGAATCGATGCTCGTTGTCGTTATGTCGTAGACTTACGTAAAATAGTCTTTGATTTCACTTCGAATCGTTCTCCATTCGGATGATTTTGTCATAAATTCGTGACACATTCGCTTCATAACATTTGCTTCAGATGGGTAGGAAGAAGGAACACGATTGTCCATTGAGCCGCTTCTATTCGTCTTATCTTATATTTGGAAGTATTTCTCTTGGTTTCGTTTTCCCGTCCACGTTTTGGTTTCTGTATTGTTTTCATGGGTTTCCTTTAGGTGTTTGTATCAACCGTATTCTCTTCCTGCAGAAAGCTGTTGCATAATCTCTCGTGGTTTGTGGGCGCGCGACATAAAAATTCGAGCGGAGGAAATAAGAAGGATCGCTTGCTTGAAACTTCACTTCAGATGCTTAAAAAATGACAAATGGATGAAAATATAATACATTTACTTTTCACCAAGAGTAATGCCAAAAGAGAAAAAATCAAAACAATTATTTCTGATTCTTTCTCTTTCTTCTGGTATGTAAATTAAAGGGAATGATAGCACCTTGGGAAAAGAATATAGAATGATGGAGAAGCATGCCCTGGATTAACGGTCCTGGTCTTATTGCATTTTTGCGAAAAAAGTCAGAATTTGTTGTAATTGTGCAAAATAGGTAAATATGTTTACATGTGACGTCACACCAATCTTGCGTCACCAAAGCGAGTTGTTCGTCACAGGAGGCATCGGCACGGCGACTTTGCGCCCGCCCAGTGACAGCTGCCTGTGCCGGCACCGCACGATGGGTGCACCGGTAGGCGTTGAAACCGACTGGCTGGGTCGACCGGCGCTCGTTCGCGCCGGGTAGGGACGCTGGGGGCAACGCATTTGTGACCACTAGGTGTGCGAGCGCCTGACCGACCGTCGGTGGGCCGGTCGGGGCGGACGCCAAAGGTAACTGAAAATACTGGGCGGTGACGGTTCAAGCGAAGTGCGGTGGCAATCACAGTGGAGTAAACTACTGATGCGTATGCGAAACGTCCACGGGATTTGTGACGTTGGAATAATGACCAACATATGACCAACGGTTTTTTTGCGTTGAAAACTCAGCAACTAGGTCGCTTTGGAGGGAAAAATTTTTCTGGATTTTGGGGGTTTTCTCAGCACACCCGACAATCTGGTATCCTAGTTAAAAACTATATGTTAAAGGTGCTATATTCCCTTTAATGTCGAATAACTTCTCAGTGCGCAAAAATTCAATCTTTTTGAGGAAGCTTCAGAACACGTCCTGCTTATTCGCCTCGGCATTAATCTAATTTCTAATTCTGGCGCCGATTCCCAGCAGAGCTAACAGAAACATCAATGTATGTATAAATGTACAAGTGCATTGCCCAACTGCGATAGAGTAGGGTAATGCAGTTCTATTGCCCGCCGGGGATTCCAGGGATTCCCGCAGGGAATGTGCACGGTCTGAACACGGCCTAGGTACCAGGAATTCAGGGCTCGTTCAAGGTTACCGCTGGGATATCTGAAACTGACCTGGCGTGTCCCAGTTGGCGGCAGACAACTGAGGCCTCCACCTCTGACCAGCAATTGGCGACGACTCGGTGCCAGCCGGAGGCGGTGTGGACCTCCACAGCACCCTCCCAGGGACCGGGCCCGCCGACCAGCCGCACCTGGCGGCCGCTCTCCGAACTATCGGCTGTGGGGAGAACCAATAGACTGTGCCGGGAGACTGAGAGACTGACATGACATATTAGACATAGGGCCTGTTCCCGTGGCGCCAGTAACCGCCTCTAACCTCCACTAAGTTGCTCCAACTCCCACTGCGTTATAACACACTCCGAACACAGAGCTCCCAACTCCCACTGCGTTATACACACTCGGAACACAGAGGGCCTCCCAACTCCCACTGCGTTATACACACTGCCGACACAGGCTCCCAACTCCCACTGCGTTATTAACACTCCGAACACAGAGCTCCCAACTCCCACTGCGTTATACACACTCCGAAACAGAGGCTCCCAACTCCACTGCAGTTTACACACTCCGAACCACAGAGGCTCCCAACTCCCACTGCATATTAACACTCCGAACAACAAGGGCTCCAACTTCCACTGCAGGTATACACACTCCGAACACAGGGGCTCCAACTCCCCACTGCGTTATCACACTCCGAACACAGAGGGCTCCCAACTTCCCACTGCGTTATTAGCACACTCCGAACCAGGGCTCCCAACTCCCACTGCAGTATACACACTCCGAACACAGAGGTCCCAACTCCTACTGCGTATATACACACTCGAACACAGAGGCTTCCCACTTCACACTGCGTTATACACACTCCGAACACAGAGGCTCCCAACTCCCACTGCAGTATACACACTTCGAACACAGAGGCTCCCAACTCCCACTGCGTTATACACACTCCGACACAGAGGCTCCCAACTCCCACTGCGTTATACACACTCGGAACACAGAGGCTCCCAACTCCCACTGCAGTATACACACTCGAATCCAGAGGCTCCCAACTCCCACTTGCGTTATTACACACTCCGACACAGAGGCTCCAACTCCCACTGCGTTATACACACTTCGGAACAACAGAGGCTCCCAACTCCACGCGTTATACACGACTCGACACAGAGGCTCCCAACTCCACTGCCCGTTATACACCTCGACACAGAGGCTCAGACTCCCACTGTGCGTTATACACACTCGGAACACAGAGGCTCCCAACTCCCACTGCGTCTATACACACTCGGAAACACAGAGGCTCCCAACTCCCACTGCGTTATACACACTCCGACACAGAGGCTCCCAACTCCCACTGCGTTATACACACTCCAAACACAGAGGCTCCCAACTCCCACTGCAGTATACACACTCCGAACACAGAGGCTCCCAGCTCCCACTGCGTTATACACACTCCGAACACAGAGGCTCCCAACTCCCACTGCGTTATACACACTCCGAACACAGAGGCTCCAACTCCCACTGCGTTATACACACTCGACACAGAGGCTCCCAACTCCCACTTGCGTTATACACACTCGGAACACAGAGGCTCCAACTTCCCACTGCGTTAACACACTCGGAACACAGAGGCTCCAACGCCCACTGCATTATACACACTCCCGAACACAGCAGCCCAATCCCACTGCGTATATACACCTGCCGAACACAGAGGCCTCCCAACTCCCACTGCTTATTACACACTTCGGAACACAGAGGCTCCCAAACTCCCACTGCGTTATACACACTCCGAGCCACAGAGGCGTCCCACTCCACTGCAGTATCACACTCCGAACACAGAGGCTCCCAACTCCCCACTGCGTATACACACTCCGAACACAAGAGGCTCCCAACTCCCACTTGCAGTATACACACTCCGAACCAGAGGCTCCAACTCCCACTGCAGTAACACACTCCGAACACAGAGGCTCCCAACTCCCACTGCAGTATACACACTCCGAACACAGAGGCTCCCAACTCCCACTTCGTTATACACACTCCGAACACAGAGGCTCCCAACTCCCACTGCAGTATACACACTCCGAACACAGAGGCTCCCAGCTCCCACTGCCGTTATACACACTCCGAACAGCAGAGGCTCCAACTCCCACTCGTTATACACACTCCGAACACGGAGGCTCCCAACTCCCACTGCGTTATACACACTTCGACCACGGAGGCTCCCAACTCCCACTGCGTTATAACACTCCAACACGGAGGCTCCCAACTTCCACTCGTTATACACACTCCGACACAGAGGCTCCCAACTCCCACTGCGTTATACACACTCCGAACACAGAGGCTCCCAGGTCCCACTGCGTTATACACACTCGGAACACATGACGTACCGCATGTCACCTCCGGCTCCGTTCGCCCGTTCGTGTTCGTATACTGAGTCAGCGTCGGACCTCGTATACTGAGTCAGCGTCGGACCTCGTATACTGATCAGCGTCGAACCTCGTATACTGAGTCGACGTCGGACCTCGTATACTGGATCAGCGTCGACCTCGTTATTACTGAGTCAGCGTCGGACCTCGGTTTATACTGAGTCAGCGTCGGACTCGTATACTGAGTCAGCGTCGGACCTCGTATACTGAGTCAGCGTCGGACCTCGTATACTGAGTCATCGTCGGACCTCGTATACTGAGTTAGCGTCTGAGAGGACTGAGAGGACCGTAGTACCGAGATGACGGGTCAAACATGGCCGGGGTACGGCACGTGTGGAGCGCCCTGCGGAACCCGATCGACGACCACGGATCAGTACCTGCCGACCACGGTCAGAGAATGGACTGTGCCGACTGCAGGGCGAGGGTCCGAGTGTTCTGTGCCGGCCCGGATTATAGGATGGCACGGGTGTGGGTGCGTTCCGTCCGAATGGTGGGCGGCCAGAGAGGCCGGGATCCGGGTGGGCCTGCACTACAATTTGCTAGCCTAAGACAAGAGCTCCGCCACATGGGGGACGGGGGACGTGTCCGGGTGTCCCCAAACATTTTCGGATTTTAACATTTCGCCTATGCGTGTTGCATAGAAGGAATCGACTTCAGAATGCCTCCATCCCCCGCAACTTCCGGAAGGTGGCGGCTCCCTTGCTCATAACAATATTGTTGACCGAAATCGGTCTGGTTTTCAAGTGAACGAATTCCCGGTTATTCCTCCAAAGCTGCTGATCAAGTTGTTTAGACCGAAGAATATTGTGATTTTAATTATTAAAATCACAAATTAATAACGCAAGTCAACTAAGCAGAAAGCTGCTAAAGATGCCAGATCATGATTGAACGCGACGCTTACAAATGCAATTCATGCATTTGAATATAATCATAACATTTACAATGTGCAAATAATGCAACAAGCCCAACTGTACTAGACTGTGGCATTTGACAAGTTATAAATGTGAATTGTCCAAAGCAGGACATTATTCAATGGGCATGCATCTACGACCGAGCCTTAGTGCTCCACGCATCAAGGTCGGGCAGCCCAGTCTCATAGAAG
This sequence comes from Semibalanus balanoides, assembly GCA_014673585.1. Taxonomy (NCBI): domain Eukaryota; kingdom Metazoa; phylum Arthropoda; class Thecostraca; order Balanomorpha; family Balanidae; genus Semibalanus; species Semibalanus balanoides. The sequence continues at coordinate 9,524 of VOPJ01005180.1, read as the reverse complement.
GTTAAACGTTACAAATAAATAATGCATAAATCAGTTGATCAAACATTTAAATGCTCCCTCCGCAATCCACTAAATGCTGCCTACTGACCGTGTATTGCCGTAGCAATCGTCGCGACACGCTCTGAAAATCGCTGTCGGTGGTTATGGTGAGGGTGTTGCCGAATCTTATCTGTATCTGAATTTAACGGACAGTTACGGTCCCCGAGTAAAGACAGAGTATGCTGTTACGTCCTGAAAACGGTCGCGCCATCACCGTGCTTAATTCCAGGAACGTAGGAACGTCACGAAAAGTGTACAGGGGGGGGGAAGCAGTGAAATTTCGATCTCGTCTCGAAAGAAACCCAACCCCCTATGGAAGATTTCTTTGCAGGATTTGGTGTCTTCTCGTCTTGGCGAATCTTTTGCCATCACAAGCTTTTCTCGTCAAGTACAAAAACAGATTTAAACAAAACAAAATGGCCGAGAAGTGAGGGGGTCATGGCCCACCCGACACCCCCTGTTCCTACGCCTATGCCTGATGCATATAAAAGGCTCGTCGGATGTGCATGTGCGCTACCCAACCAATATGAACCCAGTGTGAAAAAGGCGACGATCAATCACATGTATTAATACACATTAATTTTGAGACACTCGTGACCGATATAATTGATGGATCAGTGAAATATCTCGGCGAAGTTAGCATAGAAGATAAGTTACGATTTTGCCGGGATTCTGTAATGAGGTGTTAAAATGCAAATTATTCCAATGAGCTTTCCCAAATCCCCATTCCTATATTACATATACAGGCAAGCGATAGTATGCAATAGTTAAGCCAGACGTAAAACGCTTCTTAAGTTAAGCTATGTTTGTATTTATCGTAAGTGACTTAAGCTCCAAACTGCAGTGCTATTTCTGATTTCGTATTGATTTTCTTAACTGCGATTTTCATGAATACAACTAATCGAGTACCTACAATTCGAAACGTCTGCAAGCTTATCGATACATTTTGATATAAATGGTTCCTTTAAAGAGTGCATGCTACGTTTTATTTATGTTTATACCTTGAATCGTAGGTGCGTTAATCGGCGGATCGCAGGCACGTCTATACGGGAGTGCAGCAGGTGAGAAGATGATATGCTGATTAGCGGTATTCAAATATGTGACCACGGGCCGTATCAGTCTGATAAAATCGCATCAAAGAGCGCAAGGTCACATGCCTTTATGGTTCTGTTGCAGTAGATTGTGGCAATTTCGTGCGAATGCAACAAAAGTGTGTCCGACTTATCTGTCTGATCCTGCTTCAATCAAGGTTCTTATAGGTAGGTTTAGTGACCTTTGCACTCAAATTAGGCCAAAATGCATCCAGGAACTTTAAACCAAGTACCGAATCACAAAACCTTCCAGTCATTCAAAAATATTAAGTATAGTATAGGTAGTTTTACAATATTATTGTGCAATCAGGGGCGTCGCCACGAAATTTTGAGTGGGGTGGTGGCGGACCCATGGCCAATAAGTTCATATTTTCCAATCAATCTGTCGCTGGCGAACTCTATTGGCGGCTAGACGCCAAACTATCACATGCAGGGTGAAACAGATTTCGTCATATTAATCTACACCTATAACTCAAAATGGAATCCGATTTTCATGGAAATCTTAGGGAAACGTCAAATCTCCAATCTGTCGCTGGCGAACACGATTTGCTTCAGACGCCAAACCATAATATATAGGGTGCAACGGATTTCACGGTGTTAAAAAACACCTAAAAATCTATTTGGACGCTAATTTTGATTGAAATCGAAGGGGTCCGCCAAATCTCGAAGGTATTAAACAATTATGTGTCGCTGGCGAACTCTATTGGCGTCTAGACGCCAAACTATCATATTTAAGGTGCTATATATTTCACCGTATTAATCTACGTCTAGAATTATAGATAAAAAACGATTTCCATGGAAATCTAAGGGGACGCCAAATCTCGAATATGTCACTGGCGAACTTATTGGCGTCTAGACGGCCAGGGGCGGATCCAGCCGCTCGGTTTGGGGGAGGGGGTGTGGGAAACTTTTTTTTTGCAAAAAGGTACCCTATTTTTTTCCACGAATTTGGGCTTCTCATCTTATTTGGCACTCGAGATCAAAAATTGGAGAGAAAAAATCGGGAAAAAATATTTTTTCGATTAAAAAAAAAAAAAAATGGAGAAAAAAAGGGAAAAATTCACCTTAAAAAACACACAGAACACCACTTTCCGTAACATATACACACGTTAGTAATAATCACGTTTATTTCATACCAACTTGCAGGGGCGTCACCGATAATTCTTGAGGGGGTCGGCAGAAATAACGAAAAAATGTATATCCGTTTTGTCTGCGTGTAATAAAGGATTTGCAGCATTTTTAATGCGGATTTCCATGTTATAATACGTATTTGGTTAGGTTAGGTATTTTAGGAAGCCGATGTTCGCGTCATATCGTTTGCGTCGCCTTTTTCGGAACTCGGCAAGCTAGGTAGCTTAACATGTAGCCAGCTTGAAAATTAATCCTCGCCTTACGGGGGCGGGGAGGCTGACAGGCCGTCCCTGATGTTTTTTTCTGAAATCACTTTTTACTCATGCGGTGGCATCTTGCTGAAATTTTGCAATAGCTGAGTTGACACAATTGTAGCATATGCGGCAAAAATTCAACTGGATTGGTTCAGTCATTTGGGATAATGACGTTTTAGTGACGATTATAGTTAGTGGAAAGACGGTAAATACTGTAAAAAATCGTAGAAATAGAGTTTTTGCAGCAAATATTGCTAACAGAAGCGAACAAAGATCGAAATGATCATTTTAATTAAGAAGGCCCTACTAGATTTCCGAATTTTTTGGTTTTCTTACCACCCCTAAAAAAAAATATGTTGGAAAAAATCTTGACATTGACATTGACATTGACATATATTAAGTACCATCCAGCGATTAACTCGTGGCTATTACGGCCCCCTCAAACACGCACAACGCATACACACACAAACACACATAGCGTACACACGTACATGACGCGAACAGACGCACACGATCTCGCACACGCACACAGTTGCCGGCTGATCACGTGGCTCCGCGCCGCGCAAGATGGCGCTTTGCAGGCGTCCCGCGAATATGTGCGCTGGGAGCCTCGTCATGTCAGCCGGGAGCCCGTTATAGTCGCGCGGACTCGCTACAGAAAGCGCCGCTGTCCATAGCTGACCGTGACGCGGGCACCATCAGGTTCGTGATCCTGCCGGTAGTAACCGCAGACGTGTCCTCAGGCCACACGAGTGAGCTCGTTGCCAACCTTCGGGCTCACCGTGTTGGTAACCTTTTGGGTCAGAGATAGGGTGTGGTACCTAGCTAGGTCTCCGCGCCTGAGCCACCCAGTCTTCTAATCAGGTCTGAGAACGTGGTCAAACTTTTTGCGACCGAAAAAGAACCTTAGCTGCGGTAGTTGATTATTTTTTTGGAGTCGAGTCAAGTTTCTTTTGGTTCAGATCCGTAAATCGAGATGCAGTAGCGAATTTTGGGAAGACCAGGGCGTTAATCAACCGCCGGAGTGACAGAGGGGGGCAGGTGCCCCTGAGGTGTGACAGGCCACTCAGAAACTCCGAAAACAGGCGTCGGGTGAACTTCAGTCGACGTGGGAGTCCCAGGTGAGAGAACGGTCGAACACAAGACCGAGATTCTCGCTCCGAGATGGGGGCCCAGAGAGTGTTCGCAGATTTAACTGAGATCTCCGGGGTATCCCGCAGGTTTTTGGGTGCTGCCAACAGCATCAGCTGTGTCTTCAAGGTGTTTACTTTGAGTCCGTTATGCCGAAACCAAGATGTCGAGTGAGGCCAAGGCTGATTCCATGCTGAGGCCACGAGCAATGCAATTTTCTGATTTTTTGCCAGAAACAAGAATTTGGAGGTCCGTCAGCATATTGAACTACTACTGCATCTCGGCGAACAGACTGAGGTCGTTGGCAAAGATGGAGTATGACAAGGGTCCCTGAGAGAATGATCCTTGAAAGACGCCGATGCTGTTGGGCAGAGGGGCCGAAGTTTTCAAGGCGCCCAGAGTGTCAGTGAGGCTGAACACTGCTGGGTGTGGTTGCAGAGTAGGGAGAAACCAGGAGACGTCGATGCCGTAGGTACATAATTTTGTCAAGAGTTTTTGAGTGGTCTATCACATCAAAGCCATTTGCTTTAAATCGAGCAGGCATAGAAGGGAAACTTCTCCTTGGTCAGGCGGCGGAATAGGATGTGGTTCTGAGATGAATGTCAGCGCAGTTTCGGTGGAGTGACGGGGACGAACCCGTGCTGAGTAGGAGACAGGAAAGGTGATTTAACGGATAGGTAGCTGTAGAGTTGCTGATGCACGCGCGCTCCACAACTTTGGCGATGACTGGGACGATAAGAGATGGGTCGGTAGTTTGATGGGTTGGTGGGATCGCCGGATTTAAAGATGGGGTGAACAAGGGAGTGCTTCCATGATTGGGGGACTTCAGATTGAATGATGCTCGAATTAACCAAATGCAGGAGCACCTCCCCCACCGCGTAGAAGCACACACGGAGCCAATGTGAATGGTGATGCCGTCGTCACCGCAGGCGGACGAGCCCTTCATGCCGAATATGACGGACTCTCAGTTCCCGACAGGGATAATGGTGTCAGCGAAAGGCAGCAGGCGCCGACAGCGGGCTAACGACGATGGTAGCACTGGCGCCGCCTCCGATGCTCTGGCACTTCTCCGGCCGACCGGACCCACGCCCGACAAAAAATTGGTCAAAGGTCGTCGCCGTCGCGTCAGGTAGCACCCGGAGCGCCTCGTTGCCGCTGACATATGACCAAATATAGGCGCCACATCGAGGGCCTACGCCCGTCTCAGGCCCACGAATAGCGCCGCGTCACATCGTCCCGGTTGTCCCGCGTATGGAAGCTCGCACCGCGCGGTTGGCCTCTTTGTAGGCCTCGGACGATGCTGTGCGTGGCCAGAGCGGCGCGGCGGCGGCGCCCAAGGCTTTAGTGCCTTTTTCTGATACACGGGGGCGCTGGTGGTTTGCGGATCTTGACAGTACGCAAGGGGGCATGAGCGTCGATAATGGGCAAAAAAGTGGTCAGGAAATTGGTCGCCACTTGAGCGTGACTGAGGAGAGTAGTAAACGCCTCTCCAGTCAGCTCGCATGACATCATGCATAATCATATCAGGGTCGACGCGGCGGAAACACCGGGAACGCACAGTGATGGCCCGCGGTCATATCTAGGCATATTGACGAGGCACGCGAAATGAGTCGGTGTGGGCTGAAATGCAAACTTGGTGTGACAGTACCATGCAATGTCCGACAGTTGGTGATAAAAAACGTCGCAGCAGTGAGCCAGTCGAGTAAGTGATGAAGTAAACACACTGAGATAGCGAAGCATGGTAGTAAAATCTGACAGTGCAGCGCCAAGACGGATCCGAAGGCGTCCTTCAGCCAGTCGCAGTTTAAAGTCGCCACATAAAACACTTTTAGGTCTGGCATAGTCGATAGTGACTCGTTCAAATTGAGCCTCAAGGTCCATAAAATCTGCGCTAATGTCTCCTACATTTCGTCTCGGTGGGCGGTAGACGGAACAAATCACAAAAAATCCAAATTTTCAAAGATTTTGAAAGACCCAAAGTAAGTGAGAGAACTAAATGTGGGCAATACCCAAACCAAATTTCAAAGCAATGACTTGCAATGACTATTTGTGATTGAGTGATGGCTCGTAATGAAGGAAACTCTGACGTCATTTTTTATCACTTTGTTGACTTATTTTGACCAGAATACCAACAAATAAATTACATTTTCTGTATTTCTGAGACGAAACTGGTCGAGGGCCATGCTTTTATTAATTTTTCAATTTCTAATTTTGGTTTTTTGTAACGAAAAAAACAACATTATTCTTTTAAGTGATGAGTCGAGGTCATTCACTTGACCTGGAAGTTCACCCATGACCTGCAATCATAACAAATTTTGCATGCCGTTATATTCCTCACATGAACAGGAACATGCTTGTTCTTACAGGCGTTGCCTATGATGCTTGGTTTGGAAGTTAACAGGGGATCCTGTCAGTCCCCCCCCCCGTACGGCGAAGGTGGGGAAACGGTAAGGCGAGTGTTAATGTTGCCATGAAGTGGCCCTGGGCAGAAATTACCGTCAAAGAGAAGCCTGCTGCTGACACTTAAAGGGATATAGCACCGCTGGGAAAAGTATGTAGATGATGAGAAGAATGCCCTGAATTAGTCCTGCATTCATTTTGCGAAAAAAAAGTCAGAATTTGTTGTAATTTGAAAATAGTAATATGTTTACAGTGACGTCACACCAATCTTGCGTCACCAAAGCGAGTTGTGTCGGTCACAAGGAGGCATCGAACGGCAAAACTTTGCGCCCGCCAGTGAGCCTGCTGTGCCGGCACCGCACGATGGGTGCACCGGTAATAGGCGGTGAAACGCGACTGGCTGGGTCGACCGGCGCTCGCTCGGGCGGGGAAAGGGACGTGGGGGCACGCATACGTGAACCACTAGTGAGCCGAGCGCCTGACCGACCGTCGGTGGCGGTCGGGCGGACGCAAGGTAACTGAAATACTGGGCGGACGGTTCAAGAAAAGCGAAGTGCGGTGGCAATCAAGTGGAGTAACTACTGATGCGTATGGCGAAACGTCACGGGATTTGTGACGTTGAAATATGACCACTTATGACAACGGTTTTTGCGTTGAAACTCAGCAACTAGGTCGCTTTGGAGGGGAAAATTTGGATTTGGGGGTTCTCAGCACACCCGACAACTGGCTATCTCAGTTAAAAACTAATGTTAAAGTGCTATATCCCTTTAATTAAATAAATTTTCAATTTTTCCTAATTGTGTAAGCAATTGCAAACTTTGTGTGATGTGCGAAGCGCGCGATTTTTTTCAGTTTGGTATTGTGAATAGCTTGATTTTGACTGCTTCAAAAGCTATTTAACGAATAAATTGTTGTTTGTCCTCGAGTACAGACTCACCATGTTAACACCAAATAGTATACCTAATCAGTCCGTATTGACACAATGGTGGGTATTCACTGATGTCCTTGGGGGGGGGGGGGGGCAAAAATATGTTGGCCCACCCTTTTTCGCTTGGGGGGGACATGGCGGATTGGCCCCCCCCCCTTGGAAAAATTCCTGCCCCTGTAGACGGCTAACTATTATATGTAGGGTTAACCCTCGCCCGGGTAGGGATCACTGCGTGTCCGGGTAGGAGGGGAAGGGGTATGACCCCCCCCCCATTGGCGTTTCGCCCCTAACTGAGTTAGAGCTTCGATTAAGAAACGAGCGTGTTGCTTGTGACGATAGAAAGCCATTGGCACCAGATTTCAAGGTCCTGGATCAATAGGTGACTTCTGAGGTGACGAGGTCATGTCATTGACCCAAAATGTCATCAAATCGTAAATGTGTGACAATTGAATACTGATGGAGCCAAACTGGTGAAAGAATATGTTAGTATTTTTCATACATGCCAAATTTAAAATTAGCGTCACAAAATGACCTAAAAAGTGCAACATTTCCAAAAAGTCATATCAGGTCATCTGAGGTCAGTGACCTCGGTTGACCTGTGGAAGTGCATGACCCCAGTGGAACATATAATGATGTAAAATGGATCCCATATTTGAAATCAGCGTCACAAACTGTTCTAGAAACGGCCAGAAGCCAAAAAATCATCTGAGGTCATTGGAGGTCAGTGACCTCGGTTTACCTCAAAAAAGGTCAGTCGAGGTCACAATCTCAGTGGAAGCCACAACTATCATCTGTTAACACTTTTGCATATGCTCCTGAACAACAAACACTCGGAAACTGCACATATAACAAGGATCGATACTACGGGACGCCAGTTGCGCCTCACACAACCTTGAGAAACAGGTCATAGGTCACGGGTCATGAAAGTTGGAAGTTGAAAACTGTCAGAGTGTGTGTCAAATTGCTAAAAATAAGGTTACTGAAGGCTTCATCGGGTTCGGTTGATAAGTACGTGAGTTATTTCATTTCGGAAAAAAACAATGGGGTGGCATCTGCAGTGCACCCCTCCTACCGCGGGTGACGTTAAAGGGAGTGGTGCCTACTCTTTTGAAAATGTCAAGGATAATTTTATACGGTAAGAAGCTACTGCTTTGAATTATTGTTACGATAAAAATTTCTACGTCTGAGCCCCTTAAGTTGAATTATACTTATTTCTGTTTTGCATTTTTCAAAACTCAAAAACGATCGTCACTATAAACAGAGTAGCGAAAAAAATGTTACCTATATATGGCAGACTGGCCAGAGCTAACAATTAATTATCTACGCGTGTATTTAAGAGCTAAATGCTTCTATCGAAAAGTCTCTGGCGAACTATTGAATAATAATCTCTGCCAGAAAATGTGATTTGGCGACTTTTGGAATATCTACAACTATAAGTGATCTGGAAATGAGTACATGGCAATTCAGAAAACCAATATGTTCTACAGACTAGTGTCAACAACGCTCCACATACCAATGTGAGTAAGGCACACTTCCCTTTAAAGCAGATTTCACCATGTTGATCTGCGTGCTCTTTTCTTTATGTCTGTAGAGTTGTAGATGATTGTAAGGGGTCCGCGAATATATTCCTGCCCGGAGCTGGGACAATTTAATGATCTCACCGAGTTTTTTTTATCGAAAGTACCGAGGACCGGTAGGTCTGAGGTACTTTCGATTAAAAAAAGAGGCGAGATTATTAAATTGCCAGCCCAAGGGTAGGAACAAGGCCCTATAACCGGTAGGAAGGTATTTCCCATACATGCTTAGGCGGCTTAGCACCAAAATCAAATCATGTTAGAACCAAAACGTCCAAACTTTAATCTTGTTGAAAGTTGTATGGGAAAAGATGCGGAAGATGTCATCCTTGAAACCGTGATGAAAAAGTCGCTTGAAGAGATAGATGCAACTAGGAACAAGGAGGCAAAGAGGAATACAGCCTACTGCCTGGATCCAAAAGCTCGAAGAGGAGGCCAAATCATTAGGATTAGAAAACAAGATTATCGTGGATTTGGACCCCAAAACAGGTGCATACCAATAAGACGTTTCGTAGGTTTTTGCAATAGGTGCATATGTAATTGTAATGGGTGCATTCTTGTAATAGGTGCATCTTGTAAAAGGTGCATCTTGTTATAGGTGCATACGTATTATAGGTGCATACGCAGGGGCGGATCCAAGGGGGGCCAATCCGGCCATGCCATGTCCCCCCCAAAGCGAAAAAGGATGGGGCCAACATATCTTTTGCCCCCCCCCCCCCAAAGGGACATCAGTGAATACTCCACATTGCTTTCAATACGGACTGATTTGGTACTATTTGGTATTAACATGGTGACTGGTGAGTCTGGTACTCCGAGGATAAGATTAACAATTTATCGTTAAAATAGCTTTGAAGCAGTCAAAATCCAGCTATTCCCAATACAAAACTGGAAAATTTCGCTCCGCTCCACGGCATCACACTAGTTTCGCAATTGCTTACACAAATTAGGAAAATGGGAAAATTGTTTCAATTAAGTG
>VOPJ01005179.1:170036-205531 GCA_014673585.1 Semibalanus balanoides | reverse complement strand
GCACTTGGTCGATGTCTCCGCGGATCCACGCGGCTAGTTGCACCACGTTCGTGTCTTCAGTGTCCCGCCACGCCTTGCCTCGCAGCTGATCCAGTTTGGCGGCTGTAGCCACGAGCAGCACAGAGGGGTGCGCGATCTCCGAAAGCCAGTCGCCTCCTGTAGCACCAGCCAGGTCCACGGCCTGTTCACTGTTCACCCTGAACCCGTCCACATCCACGTCCTGTTCACTGGGCGTCAGGAGCAGGTCCACGTCGTCCAGCAGCACCACCACTCTGCCGTCACGCTGTGCTGCCCCGTCGCCTGCCTCCAGCACACCGTGCACATGTCCTACCCCTGCTGCCGCCGCCGCCGCCGCTGCCACCGCCGCTGCCGTTCTCGCGTCTGTGTGAGTCACAGCGTCAGAGGCCAGGGAGGCTCCAGTTCCTTCAGACGGCTGCGGCGATCGCCACGAGGGAGCGTACCCAGCTGTCGGCCGGTGAAGCAGACTCAGTCGCCGGGTCGAAAAGCTGGCAGACCACCCACTGGCCTGAGTGGAGAAGGCGTTGGGCCGAGCTGGGGCAACAACCATGTACCTGTGGAGGGGACGGTGCGAATTGTCAAAGCTGAGAGGTAAGGATTATTTCGACGGAAATGCAGGTGTTAGCTGCCTTTCAGGTGCACCGGACATCAAATAATGACGTGTCAGATATAACTACGAGTTGTGTCGGTAGCAAAACGAATGCAATTTCGTACAGCATCATACTGAACGGAAGTCCATCCAGAAAAGCGTTTGTCAAAACGAGGATGATAGCTGGACAACACATGCTGGTAGGAAATGATTTATTTTCAAACAGCGTAGCGCAGCAGTAGGCCACACAATCAATATATTTATCATCAGACTCGACTGACATACATCATCAGACTCGACTGACATACATCATCAGACTCGACTGACATACATCATCAGACTCGACTGACAGGCTGGATGTTTTACTCCACAATAGATGGAGTTCCTGAGAAGGATTCCTTTGCTGTACGAAGTATGTCGTGATGTGTTCGCCATATTGCGCTGTATGAAATCTAAGTGCTGTATAAAATACTTAAATGGCTTCACATGCCAAACAGATTGCATTGCTTTGCGATACTTCTGATCAGCCTGCCTTCAGCTTATACGTTTTCCGAACACTGTCAACAAAAAGTTAGGTATTTCCTTACAGTGACAGGGTGAAAGATAACTGAGCTCATCTAGGCAGGAGAGTAGATCACACAACCAACTATCCGTCCTGCACTGACCAAAGTAGGTGGGCAGAAATGACGAAAACAACATCAACATTGCAGCATCGGAATCAATGTATCTTGGCATTCTGGAACTGTTCGCTTTTTCTTGGCCCGGGAGAAATCATCCCACAAGTGTTATGTTTGGAAAGCAACAGCACTTTATGCGTCAATGATGGCGATTATGTACCAATAATAGTCAGTAACAACCCGGCAGTCACTGGTGTATTTTTACAATATGTCTTACTAGGTTTCTTGCCCCACATCGTATCTAAGCCAATAAGACGATAGCACAGGAAATTTAATAAAAACGATATAATTTGTGTTGACCTTGAGGTCTTCAGTGACGTCACAGGTTAGGTCAAGTAAAAATATTTGAACGTTTCTGATAACGCACCGTTTGACCGTAACTATGGAATTAAAGAGGCGTAAAATATATAGGATGTCTTAATACATGTATAAAACATCGGCAGATACATATATATATATATATATATATATCCAGGTGTTGGGCGTCAGTCACGTGACTTTGGACCCAGTATTTCGCTTGCATGGAACTGTGTTAATTATCATTAAAATTGTAACATAAATATACCACCTAAAAAACAAATTAGTTATGTTCATGAATTAATGCGTCTCTTTGGAAAAAGTGGCCAGATAAAGTAATACAAAATCATTTCATTAAACATGTTCAGATTAACCATTGGTTTTTCTCATTTGACGGCGAAACGCGACGTGTCGTACCCGCGTGATTGATGTATTGCATCAGATTTTGGTTGTTTGTTCCTGCATCCATTCATTATTGATATGTTGTAACGATTCTGCGATGGTTGTGATACTAATGTGTGTGTCTCTGTGCATGCATAATTGGTGTTAGATCTATGTGGGTGTGGTGGGTGAGGGGGATCTGGAATGTGGGTGTGGCTTGTCGCGGTTGTACAGGGGTGCGGCGGATCGCGGCGGGTAGGTTGGAGGGTGTAAGGGTAGGCGCTGGCTCTCGGGTGGGGGCGGTCGGATTTGGCGGCTGGTTGGGGCTGGCGGGGGGCGAGGGTGTGGCTGATGCGCTCTGGGCGCGGGAACCCAAACCATATACTTGTGTAAGTGTGCTCTTCGCCACGAGCGCTCGTGCGCCGAATCGGTCATGTGACCGAGCTCAGACGCCCTCACCTTATTTATATTGCCTTGTATATATCCAACCCCTTGCATTGTACTAACCCTATTCCCTGCGGGGGGCAGATTCTGCCTCCCCCCGGTAGTTTTTCGACCGCCGCTTCTGAACCATTACGTCTATCGTCTTGAAACTTTCGGACTTTTCCTAAATATGATGACGCGTGTTCTGTGAAAATTCGAAAAATCGGATCCAATCAGAGGCGGCTCCACAGAGTTCATGTTTATGGGAGGTCCGTTTCGAAATGCGGCCGTGCGGCGCATACTTCCTTCGCTGTTTGCGGTGATTAAAAAGCGTCAGAAACTAAGTCGATGCTTTTGTACATCATACATAATTGGATTATCATATTTTGGGCAGAGGCGCACTCAATTGGTGTACATAAATGGGAGGCAATTTCTCCGGCAAATTAGGCCAACTTCAAATAAGCAAAGATGATTAAAAGGCGTTCCGCATATGGGTGCCCCCATGTTGCTTTCCTGAATTCCGCCAATGCCATAATTTGTTACATTTAAAAACAAATAAACAGCACAAAATCCACCATGTCGACGTTTCCCACGTCCCAACATAAGAAAAGGCACATATTTTTTTCATCTAAAAATTCTCCCCATTTTATCCCTGAGTGCGCCTATGATTTTTCGTTTTTGTACTTGTACCTTTCACACATTGAAGAACATGACATTGGAAACTCAAAAACGTTTTTTGCATGCAAATCGGTCGAATCACTTGGCCACAATGACCTTTCAAAAAACACAATTTTTCCGTATTTTTTGCCCCCTGGCCCCCCATTTTAGAGCAAAAAATCAATTTCTGGATAAAAAAAGAAAGATTTCGTCACGACGAATCGAATGGTGTTCGTCCCATTGAAATCGGCCGAGCGGTTCTCGAGATCTCTGGGGGGGGCGGAATCTGCCCCCCCGCAGGTTAACGTAATTCTGGCCGCCCGCAGGGAATAGGGTTAAATGAGGTCATTTCAGGTCAATAGGTGAAATTGCACTTTGTAAAATAGTACACCTTTCAAGGCATGTTTTACTAACCTAAATTTTCACCTTCAGCACGGAAAAACACCCGAAAACTTTGCATATGCATCTCAATGCACAATAATGGGTCATAGGTCATGATCAAGGTCACCAATTTGCACAATCGCAGATCTGAGTTTATAACACTGAATCACACAGCTGAAATGCAAATGTGCAGCCTTAATTAGCACCGTCTCTATCTTTTGTTACTTTTCATACCCGTTATTTACGTAATCAAAATTGTAGCAATGTTTTGTAAGGTCTGCCACAAACTATGTGCTATGTGGACTGTCCATTTTTTTATCTTCGAAAAGTGATTAGATTGTAGCCGTTTAAGATCAATTGACACATTCACAGTTCACACTTTCACAACAATAGTGTCTACTGCATATATTACGTTTTTTTACATGATCCTAAACTTCGAAAAAAGTTTGACTTCATAATTTGTGAAAATTATGTGATACAATGAATGCAAATTTCGAGATAAAAGCTTGACTGTGCTGCAAATTGGCAGCCTGGCCATGTTTGAAAACTGCAGCTATCCTAAAAATCGCATTTTCTACAATTGTTTAATGTACGGCCTAATTTGGTTCGAAATCTGTCGGAAGTGACGTCACTATTACGCCATTTACTCGTGATATTATAACCCAACAATTTTCATTTTGCCAGAAAGGTAATACAAATTTGGCGTAGATAACTGCATTTTGTTCATGAAAAATGTATAATTCCTCAGGGGGAAGGGTGTAAAGGGGACTCACTGGTAATCATACAGTTTTACAGTACGAGTTATTTTACAGTACAGCTAATAAGTGGGTGAGCTATTAAAGGGAATAGTTCACCTTGAAAAATTGAGAAAAAAAAACTCAGAAATGATGAAAAGAAGCAAGAAATTAAGTATCATATTACTAGTAAGTCAAAGAAACCTATAACTACGCGGAAAAAGCAAATTAAAATGTCAATTAATTGGTGATAATTCATATTTTTTTCCTCAAAGTAATACGAAATCAGCTGGCTGAGAAGCACGCAGCGTCATCAATTTAGTGAAGGATCGTGTCGTATACATGGTGGTACTTGCCCAAGTACTTGTTGAAGATGCCGGAAAACACAACGCTTTGAAAAACCATCAAGTACTTGCTTTAAGTAGGTATTTCGTCACTATTATATACCTATGGTGAAAAGTGTTGGTGTCAGCACCTCGCTCACTGTCCGTGCTCTGGGGGTCCTCCTGCGATTATTGTGTCACCAAGGTCATGCACGGTCTACACGTCACGGCGTTACCGGTCTCGGGCCGGTCGCTCCTATCACTCAGCGGGCGGCTGCCGCCGCGGCGGCCAATCAAAACAGCGGCACGCGCAGTCTTGGTGCGAGTGGGGTTCGGTGAGTGCGGGACCACTGAACATGGGGAACAGGATCAACAATTTGTACGGCGAGCCTGGAAACGTTCAGGCCACGCCTGAACGCTACACATACGCATACATAACGTTGTTGGAGAAAATGTTTCTATATATATTTAAAACATCAAATCACTATGCATACATTACCTGATAAAGTTCATTTCTTGCAAATAAAAAGAATGAGTACTGAAACAGTTATGGTTTGGTCCGCACTTACACTTTCCCCAAGTCTTACGTCATCTTGTCGCATAATCATACATCATACTCAGTCCAAAATCAGCAAATCAGCGATTGGGAGTAACCGGGATACCCGGTCCCGACTTTTTAGATATATAATCATTAAGAGGTTGTCTTGGAAAATGTGAAAGCGTTCACAAGTCATTTCGAGCATGCGCCACAACTTGGCTATCTCAACTCAAAACCCTATGTCAAAGGTGAACTATTCCCTTTAAGACGCCGATACACATTGGAATTTGCAATACCGATGGAGGGGGTGGGGTACTCTCTCGATGGATCTACACAGCTGCCAGTAACCAACACAAAAGTCCGCCTACTGACCGAAATCACACTACTTCGCAGTCTCTCCCACCCACTGACAAATCAGAGGCCTCTTGCACCAAATAATCTACCAGGATAAAAAAGAATCCAACCCACCATGTAAAGCTACCAAGCCGGATATTTTATTTTGCACCAGGCGAAGCAGCCAACTGGATATAACAGTTGGCTGCTTCGCTTGGTGCAAGATAAAATATCCGTCTGGGTAGCTTTACATGGTGGGTTGGATTATTTTTTATCAGGGTAGATTATTTAATGCAAGAGGCCTCAGATCTCCTAGCACCTCGTCGCCTGTACCACACACTGAAAACATCCTATCCCCGTACCTTACCGTTCGCCTTGCCAACTAACCATATCCGGGCGGAGCGCTGATGATGAGCGGCTTGTTTGCTGACGTCACTGGTGACCTCTGGAGCCAGCCGATGACCCGGCGCCAGACGAGGTCAGCAGGGGTCACCACTAGAGGGCCGACCCGGCCGGCGGACAGGCCACTCAGGAGCTCTGCTAGGTGCTGCCGACTGATAGATGTGACACTCTGAAACCAAACAGATCACGTAGATAAAGGCAAATATAGAGTATAGGTGTGTACCATTGTAGAGACATGTTAAGTTGGGAATGTTTTACTCATTCATAATGTATCAATCTTAATACGCAGTCATACTCATACCTTTCTGAAATACACTCATATATATATATATATACAAGTGTGTGTGTGTGTGTGTGTGTGTGTGTGTGTGTGTGTGTGTGTGTGTGTGTGTATGTGTGTGGTGTGGTGTGTGTGTGTGTGGTGTGTGTGTTGTGTGGTGTAGTTGTGTGTGTGTGTGTGTGTGTGTGTGTGTATGTGTTTGTTATGTATGACATATATTGCTACTGATAATATGATTAATATCAACATCCTTTGCCTGGTTCATTCAATTAAAACGTTTAAGAGCAAAAAACTTGCGCATCATGGGACCTGTTCACGACCACCTGCGGTTTGGAGTCTACCAGCAGGCTCTAGCCCCGCCCCTGTCCTCGTGCGTCACCACAAGCAGGCGTCTCTTGAACACTGAATGTCGCGCCGCGCCACTTCACGTGACATTTCACTCTGCGGTTCGGTGGCTGAGAAGTGCCAACCGTCGGAGCTGCCGCCAACTGCAGCCGTGTGACGTCATTCCTTTCGCCCATCCCCACTATTAATCACCCCCCTCGGCTGCCGACCATTGCTGACCGCTGAACTGCAATCAACTGCAGTGTTTGTTTACAGGCAGGCCTCTGATCTTCTCGTAACACCACATTTATTGGTTATGCTGTTGGTCAAGCTGTCTCCAAGCAACACAATGTGCTGGCATGCGTCATTGAGACACACGATGAACATTCTTCCTGTTAACAAATGTATATATTCATCACATTATCAATACAAGTTTGTCTTGATTGCCATCTTTGGGTAATGGCGATGCACGAAACAAGAACCGCTATTTTGAAGGAGGGCAATGGCCAGGAAGTAGGAACGTCTTACCAATCGTGCTTTCCATGTTAAACAGACGAAGACCTAAATCAAGGTAACTGTAATGCGTTACATTTTTGTATACCATCAAAAATGGACGATTGGAGAAGAAGAAAACGTTTCATTAGCAACAGCAAAATCTGGCGAGCAGGGGACTGCCGGTGAAAGGACCGTCCCCGGGATCCGACCGCTGAGCCGATGACGCGGCAAAAATTTAACGCGTTAAATAACCATCTCCACTGTTGCGAAATAGCTCAGTTGAAACAAACCCCGTAGGTATCCGGGCGACTGACGCTGCACGAACCGGGCACATGACCGCTGCTTTCGTTGTCTCCGCTCCAGTTCATCACGAGAAACGCTCACTACGTCATTACCTAGGCGATCCGGAAGTGCACTGTTCCGGCCCAGCTACACGAATCTGAATTTATGGAACCACACGGGGTCGATTCATAATTTACTTAGGACCCAGGTTGTTGTTGGATGTCTTGCCCGAGAATGAAGGTCGAGAGTGGAAAACCGAATAATGACGAGGTCACAAATACATTATAATGCATAGCTGAAGTATGTTCATCATTGCCTCACGTGCATTGGTGAAAATGAGACATTGATAGGGGTGTACTATAAAATTGACTTTTTCGAAAATGCAAAAAAGGACTCTTGGAACCTGTTACTTGGACTGTTACTGTTACAGTTAGAAAAGCGTCGTATCGAAATGTTGACTGTTTGATAAAGGCCTGTGGCCGAAATACGAAATAAAACTTACAATTTTTGATAATTTTTCGATTTGATATCTTCGAGGAAAAGGTCATGGATATTTCGTTTGTTGAATTTTGACAACTATGTTCCTCGCACAAGCACTAAGCTATATTAAACACTGTTACTTGGACCTTTAAAAGAGGACTTGTGCATCGATTTTGGTTGTCCTTTCCAACAAAACCCTACCACCTCGAGTACAAAAAATGTAAAAATGCATTACATAGCAATGGCAGGATGCCACAAAGTGGTCGTTCGTCCCTCTATTTATTCTCAAAACCTTTTGATCCACTTCAGTGATAGCAATACATTTTGGTAGGCTAGTACTAGTGCCCAAGCGGCATTAATGGGTTAACACATTTTTACAGTTTGTTTTCGAGGTGATATTTTTTGTAAAGGAAAACCAACATCAATGCACCAAGTCTCTTTGTAAGGTCCATGTAGCAGGTTCTGAGAGTCTTTTTTACATTTTCGAAAAAGTTCATTTTATAGTACATCCCTAGCCTTGATTTCGTTCCGGCCACAAACTGTGAAGTATGTCGCGCTCATCCACACAGCTATAACTCGAAGATGAGACATACAGGAAGCACCACACCACAACCCAGGTTTCCCTTTGCTGTCCGCAACAGCGCAGTGTTGCCATATTCGCCAGGCCGATTTCAGAAAGGAAAATCCGCTCGGCCAGGCCGGGGCCCTATGAGACCCATTCATACGTTAAAATGTGATGCTGGCTCGCTTTTGTGTTGGTTTGGATATCTATATGCAGTATTTATAATAGCCTCTAGCTCGTCATATAGCATCTAGCATCGTCATATGCCGAGTCAAATGTCAGCCTTTTTGCCGCCTTTTTTCCTTTCTGGGTTCTATAGAAACCATGCTGTCGCTAAACGTGACGGAGCGCATCGCTTCCTGTTTATTCCTGTTTATTCCTTCTCTGTGGCATCCTCCGTTTATTCCTTATCCGTGGCTATAATATCGGCCTGAGTGTGGCATCTATTCTAACATATGTATACCTATGTTTTTGAAACTGCGTGATTTTTTTTTTTGCGAAATGTAAATTTGTGAAATGTTCTAAAACTAAACCAAATTTAAAGCAATATTTGTATTTTTAATAACTGATGGCTGGTTAAGTATGAGTTCCCCATGATGTCATTTTGTGAAAGTATGTTTTTGGTCTTTT
Source organism: Semibalanus balanoides (assembly GCA_014673585.1). Lineage (NCBI taxonomy): Eukaryota > Metazoa > Arthropoda > Thecostraca > Balanomorpha > Balanidae > Semibalanus > Semibalanus balanoides. The sequence continues at coordinate 196,725 of VOPJ01005179.1, read as the reverse complement.
TAGACCAGATACATACAAAATTGGCACCAATGTATTTCTGAGACAAAACTGGTTTGGACATATGCCTTTGTATTCATATTTGTTCATTTCAAACTTTGACGCTGTATGAACTAGACTTGACCTTATTCGGGCCAGGTGTGCACATGGCTGCTACAATCGAATTATATATGTAACGTAACCCATACAACAGGTGTCGCATGACCCTTTTGCTAATGGTGACCAGATTTGACCTAATCTTGACCTCGACCTTTGCATACATTTTTGTTGCTTATACGGGAGAAGCAATTCATGCATTTAAGAGCATTTTGTGCGATAATAGCCTCAATATAAGGCTTTGAATGCCAGAAAGTATGGCCCAAAAACTAAAATATCTAACATTTGACCTTTTACCTAAATGTGACTTGACATGTGACCTTATATGGGATATTTAGCGTGTGCTTAAGAGTAATTCCATCAAGAGCTTTCGAATGCCGCCTTGCACGTCTCGTTGCGGTTATTGGTTCGGAAGATAACGATGGGGGCAAAAACGCACGAACCCCCAGTCAATGGCGTGCGGCGGGGGCCCCAGTCAATGCCGGGTCAAGTGTCAGCCTCCACCCCAAACAATACATTCAGAACTACCAAAATGACCATTATGGATAATATCTAACAATAATGGTTTGTTTCAAGTCTTCCCTATACGTGCCAGACCGAAACATCAAAGGCAACACAGTCTCACTAAAGTCCAGCAATGCGTCTCGTGAAGTCTCAGCAATATTTATTCGATGCATTTATTTTTGATCCGCCTCTTTCCGTCAAGTCCTGCCATATTTCGACCATATTCGCTTCGAACGTATTTTCCAAACCACTGCAATCGACGTTAGTTCACCAACGTTAATCGAACTCTCATGCTGAGAAGAACGGCAGGAATGATAATTATTTGGGGACTCAGCGTATGCGAAGTTAGAGCGTGTCATCCATCTCTTCTGGTATGCACATGTAATGATGCAAATCGTTCTCGACGACCCTAAAGGCGAGCATCTGTTTAAAGGGAGTGTGCCTACTCACATTGGTCATGTGGAGATGTTGACACTAGTCTGTAGAACATATTTTTCTGAATTTAGCCATATCGATTTCCCGAATCACTTTAGTTGCTGGATATTCCCAAAAGTCGCCAATCACATTCTGGGCAGAAATATTATCAATAGTCGCCAGAGAGCATTTCGCACTAGAGGCATGCTCTTAAAGTACAACGCTAGCATTATTGTTAGCTTGGCCAGTTGCGCCAGTTATTAGGTAACATTTTCGTCTACTCTGTTCTTATATGACGATCGTTTTTGATTTTAACTTTAAACAAATGCAAACAGGATAAGTAAAAAATTCAACTAAAGGGGCTCCGAACGTGAAATTTATGTTAAACCAATAATCAAAGCGTAGCTTCTTACCGTAATAAAAATATATTTGACATTTCAAAAGAGTAGGCACACTCCCTTTAACCCTGACCCGTGAAGGGCAAAATCATTGCGTAACCGTGTAGGGGGTTACGCAATGATTTTACGACCGCCTTGCGTTTGGCCCCTAATTGAGCTAGAGCTTCGATTAAAAACGAGCGTGTTGCCGGTGACAAGAGGAAGCCATCGACATCTGATTTTACGAGCCTGGGTCATTAAGCGAGGCCATGTCAATGACCAAAATGTCATCAAATCGTAAAAATCTCAAAAATGACTACTAATCGAGCTAAAACTGCAAAAAAAATTAGTCTGAGCCATGTCTGACATAGGCCTGTTGGCTGTTCAAATAACCAACAGCTGCCTGAACTCCAGCCTCTCCGGATGCCTGTTGCTGTCAGGCAGCTGATTGTGACCACGGTTCGTGCGTTGGCAGCACTCAAGACCGACAGCCTTCCACTATGCATACAAACTCCGCGCGAACCGCCAACGCTCTGCTACCGGGCTGAGCGCGGGCGGTTCGCTACGGCGCTGAGTGGCTGGGATGAGTGGCCGGGATGAGTGGCCGGGATGAGTGGCCGGTATGAGTGCCGGGCATGAGTGGCGGGATGAGTGGCCGGGATGAGTGACCCGGGATAAGTAGACGGGATAAGTGACCGGGCACGTTGAGTGGCCGGCATGAGTGGCCGGGATTGAGTGCCGGGATGGGTGGTCGGGCATGACGTGACAGGGAATGGGAGTGTCGGGTGAAGTGGCCGCGGATGAAGGCCGTGGGATGCGAGTGGCGCGGATGAGTGGCCGGGATGAGTGGCCGGGATGGTGGCCGGATAGATGCTACCGCGCTGAGTGGGCGGCATGAGGCCGGGATGAGTGGGCGGGATGAGGTGGCCGGGTATGATGGTGACCGGGATGAGTGGCGGGATTGAGTTGGGGCCGGATGAATGGCCGGGATGAATGGCGGATGATGGCCGGTATGAGTGGGCCCGGGATGAAGTGGCCGGATGAGTGGCCGGGTATGAGTGCCGGATGAGTGGCCGGGATGAGTGGCCGGGATGAGTGGCCGGGATGAGTGGCCGGGATGAGTGGCCGGGGTGAGTGTCCGGGATAAGTGGCCGAGATGAGTGGCCGGGATGAGTGGCCGGGATGGGTGACCGGGATGAGTGGTCGGGATGAGTGGCCGGGATGAGTGTCCGGGATGAGTGTCCGGGATGACTGGCCGGGATGAGTGGCCGGGATGAATGGCCAGGATGAGTGACCTGGATGAATGGTGAGAATGAGTGGCCGGGAAGAGTAGCTGGGAAGAGTGGCTCTGGCTCCGACCCGCACATCTTCTCACGTCCAGCCAGAAAACGAGCTGCGAGACAGCCATCCAGCCTCTTTAAAGGACTCGAAGAGCCCCTTCAGAGGACTTGACGAGCCTCTGAAGACAACTCGACGAGCCTCTACAAGAGACTCGACGCGTCTTTTCAAGAGAACCGAGCGTGGATCTCCAGAAGGATTCACCGACCGCCTTGCCGCCCCGACGCTCTTAAATTGAGTTAATTGTATAATAATTCAATACAAATGGCTTCATGTTCGATTCGTGTCATGGGATTCAGATTTTGGCTATTATGAGTTCCTTATGAATCCTAAATTCTCGGATTTCTGACATCAGTGACCTAAGGACAGGTCAATGTTGTGACCACCAATACTGATTTGTCAATAACTCTCGACATAATGAAGATAGAGACGTTAAAATGGTACCAATGTGTTAACCTTGTCGATACACGTCTTTTAACATGCAACATGACCTACTTGGGTCACCACTTGACCTTGACCTGAGGTAAACACTCGAAGTTCACCTTATCTGTAAAAACTAACATCATTTGAAGCGCCTTTACGAGACAAACATGATGGCGTCAAAATAATTGCTTTAATGTCATTAAGAATACGATATTAGCTAAACACTTTTCAGACAAAAATGCCATTTTTGACCTTAAATGAACTCTGGAACCTAAAATAATCACCTGAGAACAAATTTGAGGACAGCTAAGTCGATTACAAATTTAAAGAGCTTTCGATTGCGTTATTGCGTTATCTGCTAGCTATCATAGTTTCCGAGATAAATTGGGGTATCTGGAGCAAAGTTCCAAATCTGGAAAATATGACCTTTGATGTCCTCTAGTGACCTTGATATTGACCTGGCCTAAAAATAACCGAAGTACTTTCGATAAAGCTTGTCTCGATCTATATCACTGCGTTCTCTGCTTGTCACTACGTTAAGTGGTTTTCGAGATCATAGGGGGCGAGATCCGCCCCTCTCCAGTGCGTGTTATTCTCAGAGTCCCTCCAGGGCGCGTGTTAAAGCTCGAGTTCGAGGCGCCTCGAGTATCCAGGCACGTGCCGTTGCAGTTTATTGGATGTGCTCTCGGAAGCACGTTTCGTATCGAAGACTAATGGGTCCCGAAAGATGTGCTGCAGCTGTTTGCAAAGGTACGGAATTGTTCAGTGTTGTCTGTTCAGGACGTGCTGTTTTGCGATGGTAATAAAACTGAAACGTGATTGCAGCGTAGCATCGATATATTATTATCGCTGTGAAGTTCTAACGTAGTGTATTCCCTGCTTCCACGCAACACAAAACACAATGTATTTATTTTGCTACGCCGGCTTTGTTCAAATTAGGTCGAAAAAGTTTAAAAAACATTCACGTGTGTGGCTTCCTCAGACATCCTAAAGACATACAGGCGGGTATATCTTTTGCGTTTATAAGATAATTTATTTTTGTCTTATCTTTTTGTCTTACATAACCCACGCCCTGGTGGGCCTCCAAGACAACTTCGCCATGGTTGGGGGGGGGGGGGTCAAAATGACCTCCATTCCCCTCGAACTCGAAAAAAAAAACAGAAAGAAGCGGAAACAAACGTTTAAAAGCTCTTAACGTGTACATTCTAAGTTATATAAACACATTTTAGCTAAGTTCAATATGTAGGTCACCAGAGGACATCAAAGTACAAGTTACACATTTTTTACTTCGCTTCGAACAACGCCCGTATGTCTCGTAAACCATGATAGCTAGGAGCAAACAGAAAAAAGCGATTCAAAGCTCATACAAAATGCACTTGTACCTAAAGTAATCAAAATTGAGCTAAGATAAAAAGTTTAGGCCTCAGAGGTCATCGAAGGTAAAAAATGCAGCTTTTGGTAGACTTTGTTTTCCTGAATAACTTGTCATATAAAATTGATAGAGCAATTATTTTAACACCATCGTGTTGGTCTCGTTGAGGCGTTTTGAAGCACATACTTGGTAATCTGGTAAGGTCAATGTCAAAATTTGACCTCAGGTTAAGGTTATTTAGTGACCCGGGTATGATGTTCCATATGGGGCAATGCAGTTAGACGAGACGAACACAGTGGTGTCAACCGCTCGTCTCTATCTCTTTTGTATCAAGAGTTATTAGCAAATCATTACCGATGACCTCAGATGACCTTATGTAGATCACTTTGCCAGAATTGTACCTTGATCATCCAGAATGAGCTAAAATAACATGATTCTGAAGGAATTAGCCTGATCCAACGCATATTTTCTGAAATGGAAGCATTTGTTTATTTTGCCGTTTACTTATAATGGGTAGGTCAGAAAATTGGCCAGACCTTTGGTCACCGATGCAAAAAAATCCGAGATAAAGCAACAAAGCTTTGTGGACGAGCGCGACACAATTGACAGTTTGCGACCGAGACGAAATCAAGGCCTCAAACTGTGAATTTCGTTTTCGGATTACGAGTCCACAACGCGAAAAAGTGTGCAGCGGCAGCACAAGATAGATACAAAAGTCTGGACATTTTATTTTAAGTCCGGATTAGTTACGTGATCTTGAGTACACAAAGTCAGGACACGACACCTGCTGTCCACGATTTCTCCAGTTTGTAGACTCCCGTCACAAATTATATGTTTTAACCCTTTTCCCTGCGGGCGGCCAGAATTACGTTAAACTGCGTGTGTGTGTGTGTGGGGGGGGGGCAGATTCTGCCGCCCCCAGAGATATCAAGAACCGCTCTGCCGATTTCGATGGGATGAACACCATTCGATTCGTCGTGACGATTTTTTTCTTTTCGGAACCCGAAAATGTTTTTTTGTTCAAAAATGGGGGGTCAGGGGGCAAATAATACGATTTTTTAAGGTACTTGTTGCCATGTGATTTAACCGATTTTCATGCAAAGAACGTTTTTGAGCTTCAAATGTCATGTTCTTTAATTTGTGAAAGGAACAAGAACAAAAATTAAAAATCATAGGCGTACTCAGGGATCAAAATGGGGGATTTTGAATGCAAATATGTGCTTTTTCTTAGTGTTTGGGACGTGGGAACGTCACATGTGGGCTTTGTTGCTGTAATTTGCTAAATGTAACAAATTGTGCATAGGCGGATTCAGGTTAACAACGTGGGAGGCACCATGTGCGGAACGCGTTTTATCATCCTGCTTATTTGAAGTTGGGCCTAAATTGACGAAGAATATCACCTACCATTGTATGTACCTGAGCTCGCCTCTGCCCAAAAGTATGTATAATCCAATTATGTATGATGTAGAAAGCATTGAATTCGTTTTTGACGCTTTTATTCCACCGCAAACTACAAAGGAAGTATCCGCCGCACACCCGCATTCGTTTCGACCTCTTAAAAAAAACATGACCCTGGAGCTGCCTCTGTTGGGATTATTTTTTCAAAAAAAATACAGAACACGCGTCATTCATATTACGGAAAAGTCCGAAAGTTTCAAGACGATAGACGAAACGGTTCAGAAGCGGCGGGGGAAAAACTACCGGGGGGGGCAGAATCTGCCCCCCGCAGGGAATAGGGTTAAGCATTTTCACCATAGCACGTGAGTCAATGTGAGAAAACTTCAGTTGTACACTAAATTTCCTTAAAGGGAAGTGTCTTCCTTGGCGGATTCGAGCAAATGCTATAAAATGACAAAACAGAGTAAGCAGATAACGATTCTGCTATTCATTTGTCATAAAACCCGGTAACTGTGGAAATATTGATGAAATACACTAATATACAACATGACGTAATTTTCAGATATACGTCACAAACACGTCACACCTCCCTAGTTTATGATGAATCGAATTAGGTAAACAAACTTGCGCTTGTTTGCGCCGGTTCCCTTAATGCACTCTGTGGGTAGTTCAACAAAGTAGTCGATTTAACAATGTAGACAAAGTATTTGATTTTGAAAGGATTTTGTTGCTACGCCAACATCAAGCATCATTTCAGCGGAATCGTTCAATCTTCTCAGCAATGGAACACACTATATATTACTCTTATTATTGTGATACGGCCTTGTCAGTAAATGCTCACGCACGCAACAATCTAGAGCTAGAACATCTCTGATTTGTCAAACCTACTGGAAAAAAAACGTACAAATGCGAGCCTGATCACCATTGCTTTTATTCTGTGTAGCGTTGGCATGGCAACCGACTGTCGCCAAGGACACACAAGTTTACGTTAACCCTATTCCCTGCGGGCGGCCATAATTACGTTAACCTGCGTTGGGGGGGGGGGCAGATTCTGCCACCCCCCAGAGATCTCGAGAACTGCTCGGCCGATTTCGATGGGACAAACACCATTCGATTCGTCGTGACGAAAATCTTTCTTTTGGAACCCAAAATTATTTTATTGTTCAAAAATGGGTGGCCAGGGGCAAAAATACGAAATATTTGGGTGTTTTTTAAAGGTAATTGTGGCCATGTGATTTGACCGATTTTCATGCAAAAAACGTGTTTTGAGCTTCCAATGTCATGCTTCTTCAATGTGCGAAAAGGGACAAGTACACAAAGATTGAAAAATTATAGGCGTACTCAGGGATACAGCAAATAGTGGGGAATTTTTGGATACAAAAATATGTAGGTACTTTTTCCTTAGTGTTTGGGACGTGGGGACGTCACATGTGGGCTATTGTTGCTGTTAATCTTGTTAAATGTTAACACAATTGTGCATAGGCGGATTCAGGTAAACAACGTTGGGGGCACCATGTGCGGAACGCCTTTTTAACATGCTTGCATATTTGAATTGGGCCGAAACTTGACGCGAGATATCGTCTACCCATGTTATGTACCTGAGTTCGCCTCTGCCCCAAAATATGTATAATCCAATTATGTATGATGTATATTTAAAAAAAAAATCGTCCGAATGTTCTGTATGGATGGCTTTCCGAGGTCAGGACCAGCGCTAAGCAGAGCCTGTTGCGCTGGTAATGACCTCACCACCCGATCGCTCAATTCCTGTTGTCCGGCAGAATTTATTATTGACTTAATTTTAGTTTCTTGACTCAGAAACATTGACTTAGTTTCTGACGCTCTTATTCCACCGCAAACTACGTAGGAAGTATGCGCCGCACATCCGCATTCGTAACGACCTTCCAAAAACATGGCTCTGGAGCCGCCTCTGCTTGGCCGATTTTCCCAAAATTTTCACAGAACACGCGACATTCATACTTAGGAAAAGTCCAAAAGTTTAAATTTGATAGACGGAACGGTTCAGAAGCGGCGGACGAAAAACTACCGAGGGGCAGAATCTTCCCCCCGCAGGTAATAGGGTTAAGTTAGCTTCAGATTCACATTCAGATTCACATTCAGATTCACATTCAGATTCACATTAAGATTCACATTCAGATTCACATTCAGATTCACATTCAGATTCACATTCTGACCCCCTCAGAATTATATAAAACTTGGTGTACATATGCAGTTTAACACGCGCACTGGAGAGAGGTATGCCACTAGCACGCACTGGAGGGGGGGGGCACTTTAGTGCCCCCGTAAGATCTCTGAAAGTGTGATAGCTATAACGTTCAAACTTACTGGGTAGGTAAGTGCTGTTATGATCTACATTCTCTGAAATTTTGGTGACCTTAGGTCAATATCTTAAAGGTCAAACGAGGTCATGAAGCGTCAAACGCGGTGTCAAATGGTTCACCTTTTGGAGGATTTTGACCGTCTGTGACGTCACAGGTCAACTGCAATGTGTGTCTTAAGTTCCGTTTGGGGTAAAAGATCGACACTGGCTACCAAATGGCGTTTGAATGTCTCGATCTGACTGTTTTGTTTCCGAAGATATCGCTTCGCCGACCTCGATTCTGGCCGCCATTTTGATTCAAATCATTATAACTCCAAAAATTTGTCGACCGATTTCGTTTTTTTTACGTCAAACGATCCGCTATTGTGTTGCCGTAAATGTCGCACAAACATTACCGCCCTGCGCCGCTTTGTTTTAGAGATATTCACGAAAAACATGTGGGGGGGGCACAAAAGTGCCCCCCCCCCTCCAGTGCGCGTGTTAACATGGTGATTACGATGCTGAGGTCTGTTGGGCACCACATTCAATACTTTGACCTCCAGAGGTCTCTGTGAATCTGAATGTGAATATGCAAAAATGTGATGAACTCTGACAGGTTTAAGTATTGAATCTGGCGTCCAACAAACTTCAGCACCGTAATCACCATTTTAAATTGCATGTGTACTCCAAGTTTTATCCAATTCTGAGGGTCTCCGAATGTGAATCTGAATATCAATCTGAATCTGAAGCTGATTGACAGACGTCAACAAAGTGGCGACACATTGCCAATATCGGTTGTTTTTAACTGCAAACCAGGGGTGGTAAAGTGTTCAGTCCTTATGGACAAGGTCGGGGAAAAATGTTCATTCTGATGTGGTACCCGGTGACAAAATGACAGTAAAAATAATAACTATGCCATTCCTGTGAAACTAAGTGATAATCCTTAGAAATACTGTTCGTTCAAATCACATTTAGAGTTTTCTTCATCACGATATTCATAACTACGTCAGTCGGTATGTATGATCACCTACAATTTTTTTAAAAAATAGCAGTTGCGTTCAGCTCTTGATTTCCAATGATTTAGTTTCACCCATTATTTCCGACGAAAAAAAATGTAGGTATACCATTATCTAGCTTAGTAAGTAGGCTTTTGTCCCCAGGACCCAGACCGGACCCCAAAGCCCGTTGTGTATTTTTACATAGGATGTTCTACTGTACGGTCAGAGTGATTTTAGTGTTTTACCAGCGGACTTTGAATAATTATACTATAAATAGTAGAAAGTCGGGGCATTCAGGTATAACTTCCAGCGGTATTTGGCCAATTTGCGTCATTTATGGCGCATGTAAGTTTAATTTGTTTGCCATTACAAACCAAAAGTGAAATAAATTAATCTTTATCGCCGAAACGACTAACTTTTATCACCGAAAATGGTTTTACACTCACCGAAATGTAGCAAACATATTGCAGGATTGGGGACGATAGAATGTTTTATATTATTTGAAAATGCTCAAGCGGTTAGGTTAGTTATGTGTGTTTAGTTGAAAGAATTAATTTAGTGTGGTTAGGTTAGGTTAGGTTATGACAAAAGTAGATAAAAAAAATCGGTGATGCTTATTATGATGGAAGTCAACAAAGAAAATGGTCATTTTACCGGTGATATCTCAAGCATTTTCGGTGATGAATAATTCCCATGCCCAAACGATGAGTGAAAGGTGATTGATTGACTGTTCTGTTGACTGGTTATTGTTTGATAAGTGAAGCCACATCGTAGTTTTGGTTGATTTTGTCTTAAATAAAATGCTCACGGTGGAATTGCCTTATTGCAATGTGATGGGTCTATATAAATGACCGCCATCAAACGGTGGTGTGATGCGACACCTAATTGCTTACTACCAGTGTTGTTATCGCTTTAACAAGTGCGCGCTTGGGCGACAGGCGCCCGATCCGAATGCTTAGCTATGTTATAATTATATAGCTCAGCTGGGCCGACTACATACACAAATTACCCCAGCTGGGCCGGGTCATTTTTGTAGTGGCCACGCCTAGCCAGACCCAAGAGCAATTTAACACACCCTGCTGCAAACAATTAGCTATAATGCTGTGACAACACGGTCAATCTGTCGACGGACACCCTGCGATCCTGGTATAATCCTGGGTGTTTCCGTTTGCAAAATCTATTCTAGAGCCGTATATGCGTATATTGGTAAAATAAACGGACTCATGGGAACCATATGATATATATATATATATATATATATATAATATATATATATATATATATATATAATTCATATATATATATATAGGATACAACTCTGCTATCTCAGATTCAAAACCCCATGCTAAGTGCGACACTTAACTTTAAGAGCAAAACATGTTTGACCGCCGGTCCCAGACCAAGTTAAACATCTCTAACCCCCACATCAGAACCCAAAGCAAACTATGTATCTGAGTAGCCTTCAGGGAACCATTTCACATCAACTGAATGCAAACCACGCATTATCACGAATTTTCTCCTGTGTGATCTTCTCATCAGTTTTAAAAGCAGCACTCAGGACTCATCCCAAACCGCCTGCAGTGTTTCGTAATATATGCTCCAAAGGCAGAACTGCAGAACAGAAGCAGAACTGCAAAGAAAGAGGCCAGAGCTCGCAAACAGCCCGAGAAAAATGCTGGGAGTAGGCCAATTCTGTCATTTAGGACGGCTGAAATATGCTAATACATTCGTCCAAGTCCCCACTCGGCCGTATGAGATAAATGCTGCGTTAAAGTAAAGCCCCCGCACACGAGCTTTTGGCGCACATTGCAGCTGGTGCATGGCAAGATTCAACGAAGAGGTCGACGGAAATATAGATGCGGAATCTATCAGTGGCTGAAATCGTGCTACGAATGGTAAGTATCTCCTCGACAACCATGGATAATGCCTAAGCTAGTTATTGCATTATATTTGAACCGGGTATCATCATGATATAAACGGCACGACATTGGCGGCATAGTTCATCATGGGATCCACCAACCCCCATCCCAGCCCATGGAGCACCGAACCCCCAAACCCAGACCAAACCAGCTTACAATCATAATATTATTAAGTTCACTTTTACAAATCTTGACTTTTGCTTCTCTCCGCCTCATGTCGAATTAAATATAATTATATTTTCATAAAATTGCCAATCATATCCTAACATATGTACTTGTATGCCATACATGAAAAATAATATCACGCACCTGTTAGTTGCTGTGGATTTAGACTCATCGAATACTTTTCGCTCAACATTGTCATATTAGATTATACTTTGAATCGGACATGATTTGGGAAATTGTGTAATCTTACCCCCACAATTACTTACCATGATTCATTGTTCTCATATAATTGCCAAAGTTTATTGTTTAACCCGAGCGGCGTATGGGGGGGTAAATATTTTCCCCTCCCGGATTTTCCCAATAACTTGAAAACTGTAACAGATAGCAACGTCAAGTTTTGGGTACCTTATGCAGCATCAATTCAACGTCTTCCTAAAGAAGTCATCCAAAATGAATCAAAACTTTGGAAGATAATTACGTTTTAATGACGTCATGTCATGCCATGTTGGGCGGAAAAACGATAAATGTTTAATACATCGTAGAAATTACAGCTTAAAAGCAAATTACCAACGTAAGCCTGAAAAAGGAAGGAAATTGAGTTGTGTACAAAATGGCAATCTTGGATTTTCAACATTTTGGGTTTTTGACCCCTCCAAATCTTGTTTTTTTAATTTTCCACAAAATAGAAACTTTTCAAGGTATTCAAAAAACGCAAACATATATGAGAGAACCAGGTGTAAGAAATACCTAAACACAATTTTAAAGTAAAATCTTCATTTTCCAGTGACTGATTGTTCCCCAAACATAAGTAGCATATGACGTCATTTTTATAAAACACTTTTTTGATTTTTTGACCTGATACAGACATGGGTGGAGTTTTCCAAAAATAGTTGGTGGGGCAAAATTGAATCCGCTAAGACATTTCGGTGAGTTCTGGTAGAACGTCACCAGCGCGAACCTGGAAGATTAAGTGACTAAGTGCGCTAAATAAAAAAAAAAAATGAATCATTTGTTACAATAAGTTGAAACGCACTTTTATGGGAATATGAAGGTATTCATAGGTAAAAAAACTTAAAAACACTGCAATCAAGGTATAAATCAATCAATTCACCACTGTCAATTTTACACCCCTAATTTAAGAAAATGATTAAAATAGCAGAGGACATACGCATACAGCCAACAAATATCATTTTCGAGCTACCTTCTGGAAGCCACAATGCCTTCCACTCCACCAAACATTACCAAGACAAGAAGGGGACAGTAAATCACTGAACCGAACCATATACACCAAGGCTGTGGCACATCTCTGCTCAGAAAGGATAGCAGCCTCAACAACATGACATCAGCATACCGCACACCCAGGCACTTAAACAGGTCCTTGCTGAAAAAAGTTGTTGCCTCCTTGGGTAAATATATCTTCAGGAAGGCTATGTCAAAATAAGACAAATGGTTGGTATGCACTCATTTTACAGCAGAGGATATCATGAATACTTTGTGCCAAGGTTACTAGAACATACTTTGTGCTGCAATACATCCATGCTATGCAACACTATATTATATGTATGCGGCCGGTGGAAACAAATTTACGAAACATTTGCGCAGCATTTGTCCCAACTAAGAAAGCCTTGATATATTTTTGTTTTATAAATATATTTGTCTTGTAAACTGGATTTAAAACAACAAAAGGAACGTTTATAATTACAATAAAATGTTAGTATTCGGTATTGCTTGATATTGTTTTGTTTTTAAATTTGTCATAGTTTGATTTCTCTGTCTATTTAAGTGAAATCTGTAGCTGTTAAGATTGTTGTGAAATAGACGCATCATATACACATTCGGTGCGCTGAAAATTTTGCTGATAAGATTATTGTGAAATGGGGCAGGTATACGAAAAGTGTATAGATACCCTTTAAAGTTTAAATATTTATTTTAGCTTCATCTTGATCAATCATTAAATGTTTTTTAGCCAAAATGTTTGAATATTAGTCAATAGATCTTTAATTCCTGGTATGCATTTCATTTCATTTGTGGTTACAACTTCAATACAGCAAATATGTTTTTTTTTCTTCTGAAAATTTATATTTGTGAAAAAAAGTCATCGGTGAAAAAGTCAAACGGATACAAAGTTAATTGACGAAAAGTCAACAGGGTAAAAAGTCAACGTCAAAAAGCCGACATGGAAAAAAGTCGACGGACCAAAAGTCAACCAGATAAACAGTCAAATCACATAAAGTAAACAAGGTAAAAAGTTGACAGTAAAAAAATCGACATGGAAAAAGGTCGACGGACCAAAATGCCTTTGGCAACATCTGCATTGCGTAGATGTACCTACTATAATGACGAAAGGCCACCCGCGTACAACATGCGCGCAAAGGTCAAGATTGCACGCTTTGTCAGTATCAAGGGTCTCGATATTATCGGTTGTTCCACTGATTCTGTTACATACACCCACGGACCGAAAGTGATCCTGCGGAAACGCGAACCATATCGCTTGGAGCCTTTTCAGACCCTAAAGGTCGTCATTCCCGGCAGTTCCTACACGGACATGGTTAAAAATATCGCTAGGACTCTACTGCCCAACGGTCCATTGGGTCAAGGTGGCATGATAAAGCAAGAGCTATAGAAGCCACACATTTGTAACATATATTATAAACCTTGGCAGCCGTAGGCTGCATGCCATCACACGAGCAGGCGTGTGTCCACCCAGCTATGAGATGCTCCATCAGCAGCGATATATTATAAGGTGATCCGGTTCGATTAAGTTGGAAAAAGAAGTAAACTCCAGGCCACTGTGAAATACTAACTGGTCCGTAAAGTTACTATTTGACTTTCAGCATGTCAACTTTTAGCATGTTGACCTTTTGCCATGTTTACTTTGTACTTTTTCGACTTTGCATCTTTCGACTTTTATCCATACGACTTTATACTATTCGACTTTTAGCGTGCCGACTTTTGCCATGTTGACTTTTTACCTTTCTGACTTTCAATCTTTCCACTTTTAGCGACGTCGACTTTTTACCCCCTCACTGCTCGTCCCTTGACGTTCTGTCCGCGTACATTACCCCACGTACATTTACCCTTCTGACTTTTTACCCTGCAATCGCAAAGTGCTGAAAAAATCGACGCAGGGATGCACGACAGAAACGGGCAGATGCCTGCCGGTCACACCCACGCCGCCGCTCTAGGTATGACGCAGTCAGGCTTAGAGTGACGGCTCCAGCGCGGGTCAGCGGCAGCTCCAGCCCGGCGAGAGGGAGCTGCAATATCGAGCTGACCAGGCGCACCTGTGGCTTCTGTGATTGCGAGTCATCGACCCGCGACCCGCTCCTCGCACCGGTCCAGTGAGGCCGGGCTTAGTCGGCGCGAGGCGGCGTCACATGGGTGATGAGAGAGCGAGTTGGCTGAAGTCGGTGTAAGTTGGTGTGAGTCGGCGCGGGGTGGGTGATGAGAGTTGGACTGAGTTGGTAGGAGTTGGTCAAATTCAGTGTGAGTTTGAGTCGGTGTGAGATGGTCAGGTTCGGGATGAGTCGGTGAGATGATGTGATTTGCTGTCAAAGATGATGTCATGGTCAGCTGATATAATAAAGAGGGAGTGACTGGTCAATATGAGATGAGATGTAGTGAGACTATGTTGGGATCGATATCAGATGAGAGGAGATATGACGTTAGAGAAGAGGTGATATTAGATGAGATAAGAGATGAAAGTAGATGATAGGAGAGCAGAGGAGAGGAGAGGAGAAGAGAAGAGAAGAGAGGAGAGGAAAAGAGACGAGACGAGACGAGACGAGACGAGACGAGACGAGACGAGACGAGACGAGACGAGACGAGACGAGACGAGACGAGACGAGACGAGACTAATATCCACTAATGATTTCATTTAACAAACAATCTGACTCATACCAATCCGATACCGACAATGCAGCATTTTGGTTGACAAAACACTGACCGATTTGGGTTAAAGCCAAAAGTTTCAAAAAAATTGTCAAATTTTGAAATTGTTGTTGGTGGTGGTTGTGCATTTATAATATGTTTAATAAATAATATATATGTTATATGTATATGTAATAATATAATATGTATAAATATATATATAATTGTATAATGCATACAATACTATTTAACCCGCGCCCCACTGGGGGTGTTTGAACGATAGTTTCCTTCTGTTTTATCGAGATAACAACAAAAAAACGTGGCGCGTAGCGCGCCACCAAATTTAACATTACGTATCATTGATTCCTTTCACACATTTTGCGAAAATTCAAGTTTCGTGTCGGATTTGGCCAGGTCACCAGGTCAGGTCAAGTGACCCAACCTCCCCAAAAGTTTGCGGTCGTGCCATAACCACAGTTTTCAAGGGATCGATATCAAACTTTTATGATTACATTAAGTCATCAGTATCTACAAAATGTTTATCTCGGATTTTTTTATATCGGTGACCTGGGGTTGGGTCAATTTTGCGACCTCCCATTATAAGTCAACGGATAAATATTACAATGTTTTATTTTTCGACGATATCAGTCCATTTCTCCTGGATAAAGTTATTATAGGATATTATGTATGATCCAAGTGGAGGTTTCGCTCAGTGATTCCTTACGGGGTCATCTGAGGTCTTCCGAGGTTCACCAACACTTTTTCGACAATAACTCTAGGACATAATGCAGATAAAGACGTGCAACTTTTACCAATGTGTTTGTCTCGTCAAGACACATCTCCTGATATGCAACATGTCCTGATTGGGTCACCACTTGACCTTGACCATGAACTTGTTTTAAGTTGACCTAACATGATACAATTTAACCAATTTCAAAACGCCTTGACGAGACAAACATGCGATAGCGTATTGCGTTTTCCTTATTAGATAAGAAGTTATTTGCAAAAATATGTTTTGCAAAAAATCAGCATTTTTGACTTAAATGAACTCTAGAGCCTAAACTATTGACCTGAGGTCAATTTTGAGGACAACCGGTGCGACTGCAAATTGAGAAGTTTAGCGATTGCACCTCGGTCGTTTGTATCTAGATAGCATAGTTTCCGAGATATTTGAGGGTTTCTAGAGCGATGTCCTAAAACTGGAAAACTTAACCTACGATAACCTCTGGTGGCCTGCATTTTTGACGTGAGCGAAAAATATACATTGTTTGTAAATTATTTTTGATGACGGTTCGATGCGTGTAGTATTCAATGACTATTGCAAGCGATCGCGTCGCAGAGTGGCAACCGATGCTCCCTTTAAACACATAACATCCACAGGTTGTCCGATAACCTCTCTTCTCCACACGTACATACACACCACCTCTACAACACGGGACCGCCAACCAAGGGACCGCCAACCGACGCACGCCATCTCGGCACATCCCACCGGCTGCTGCCCTTCCGCCTCCCCGCTTCCCCGCGCTCTTCCGGTTCCGGGTCTTGAGTCAATTAACCAGTTAGACGAAACGGTAATAGCCTGGGTCGGACAGCGCCGAAGGCAGGGTCTCAGGACGGCCTAACATTGGGCATGGTATTAGGCCCGAAATCACACGCCGAGACACCGAGTGAGACTACACATATGGTCTCAGGGTGGTAACGATGGGCTCAGCATGATACTATAGTCTCATGGCGGCAACGCTGGGCTAAGGACGGCAACGTTGGCTCCGACTATTCCCGGTGATAATTGGAGGCCCTTAAACCATCTGTAACTGAAGAAATTAGCCCAGAATTGCGGGCAATGTGCTGCAGCGGAGCAGCGCTTAGTCGTGGGAATCGATTGGGTCGTAACCGTGATATCGTGACGCCGTCAGAGTGTGATGCTGTGTGATTCACATGATGACTATGCATGATGCATAGTCATCATGATATAGTCATCATGCTATGGTTTTGCATGATCTATCATGATCATGATCTATCATCATGATATGCTATGGTTTTCACCATTCTGTTTCTCTTGTCGATCTCCATCGATTTACATAAAATTTAACTTGACCTTTACATGACCTATGGTCAGATCTTTTTTTTAGTTTGACCTAACTAGATCATACGATGTATGGTACGATTCGCCGTGATGTGAGAAACACGATGGTGGCAAAATCGCTGCCCTACCTTTGATACTTAAAGAGTTATTAAAAAAAATAATAAGCATATTGACCTTCGCTGACCTCTGCGCCTTAAACTATTACCCCTATAACAAATCTGATTACAATTTTAGCAAAAGTGTTTTCAAGTGCATGCAGGTCATTTTTTCGATTGTCTTACTATGTTAGTTACTGAGGCTAGCCCGGATTATGTTGAAGGCAATGCTCCCAATTTACTCGAAATTATAGAAAATTGACCTGTTTGACCTCCGGTGACCTTAATATTTACTGATAAAAAAATAGTATAAGTATCTCTAGTACTCGTACCAGCCTACCTCACGCCGTTTTCCGCTTCTCGCCTACGTGCGCAGTTTTCGAATCTCTGGGGGGCGGGTATCCGCCCCCCGTCGGTTCGAAGTTGCTCAGACCCCCGTGGGGTCGCGGGTTTAAGTAGGCTGGCCTGCCTGTCGTGCCCGCCGCTGACCAGCGCTGCCGAGAGGTGGATGACTGTAAACTAGGTGTGGTTGGTGAAGCGATGTGTTTGGTTAAGGAAAGATTGCAAAATATGTGTTAGTTTATAGTGGAAAGTTGTATGGACATTTGATAAAAGGTACAACTTAAAAAGGCAATTTGCAGATACCTACTGATTATCTACATAGTACATACGCAAAATAGAGACCACAAATTTTTATGTCAGTCCCTTCATCTTGTGTTTTAAGATATAAGGCTCGTTTTAAATTGTAAATCCACTGAGATCTCAGATCCTGAAGCATTTTACGCCGAGGGTTCCAGAAAGATCCCAGATCTTCATGCTTTTTACGCAGAGGGATCCACTGAGATCTAAGATCTTCATGCATCTTATACCGAGGGACCCACTGGAATCCCAAATCCAACTTCGGGATCCAGGCTCATGTATGGTATCTGGTATCGACCCACCTCCTTCGATCCTTCCGTCGCCTTGGTGACCAGCTGGATGACCTTCTGTATGACGTCAGAGGAGAACTGCTGGAGGTGACAGCCAGTACAACAGTGGGGGTAAGCTGCGCCTGAGGACAGCAGAGGAGGCACCAAGTGTCACCCGATGGGGTACAACAGTGGGGGTAGGAAGCTGGGTCAGACAGAAGGTGACGCTGCGCCTGTACAGCAGAGGAGGCACCAAGTGTCACCCGATGGGGTACAACAGTGGGGGTAAGCTGCGCCTGAGGGCAGATGGGCACCAAGTGTCACCCGATGGGTACAACAGTGGGGGTAAAGGAAGCTGGTCAGACAGAAGGTGACGCTGGCCTGTAACAGCAGAGGAGCACCAAGTGCACCCGAATGGGGTACACCGCTGGGGGGTAGCTGCGCCTGTCCAGCAGAGGAGCGCACCAACGTGTCACCAGATGGGGTACAAAGTCGGTAAGCTGCGCCTGTACAGCAACGAGCCACAGTGTACCAGATGGCGGTTACACATGGGGGTAAGACTGCGCCTGTAAGCAGATCGAGGCCCAGGTCGCACCATATGGGGTAAACGTGGGGGGTACAGGTGCGCCTGGGACGCAGAGCGCAGGCACCAAGTTGTCACCATGTGGGGCGTACAACAGTGGGGGCAAGCCTGCGCTGAGACGCAGAGGAGGCACCAAAGTGTCACCAGATGGGGTACAACAAGTGGGGTAAGCTGCGCCTGAGGACAGCAGAGGAGGCAACCAAGTGTCAACCCGATGGGGTACACAGTGGGGGTAAGCTGCGCCCTGTACAGCAAAGGAGGCACCAAGTTGTCACCCAGATGGGGTACAACAGTGGGGGT
Source organism: Semibalanus balanoides (assembly GCA_014673585.1). Classification (NCBI taxonomy): domain Eukaryota; kingdom Metazoa; phylum Arthropoda; class Thecostraca; order Balanomorpha; family Balanidae; genus Semibalanus; species Semibalanus balanoides. The sequence continues at coordinate 177,568 of VOPJ01005179.1, read as the reverse complement.
AAGCTGCGCCTGTACAGCAGATGGAGGCACAAGTGTCACCAGATGGGTAACAACAGTGGGGGTAAGCTGCGTCTGTACAGCAAGGGAGGCACCAAGTGTCACGATATGGGGTTTACAAACAAGGGGGGTAAGCTTCGCCTGAGAACAGCCAGAAGAGGCACCGAAGTGTCACCCGATGGGGTACACAGTGGGGGTAAGAAGCCGGGTCCCAGAAGAAGGTGACGCTTGCGCCTGTACAGCAGAGGAGGCACCAAGTGTCACCCGATGGGGTACAACAGTGGGGGTAAGAAGCTGGGTCAGACGGAAAACAGACATACCAGATCAGAGTGAGTACGGGGTGCGCGGAAAGTCCTGGCGCTTTTCAACATTTTCAAAACAAATTTAACTGGCTCATGGGAATAGCAAGCCACATCCTTTCGCCAACCTCTCATTCGATGAATCCGCCGTCGGCGGCGATGACGGCCTCGACGCGAGAGTGGAAGCCCTTGCAGGTCCTGATGATGTACGCCACTTCAGCGCCTTCCACGTAGCTACATGGCATCTTGAAAGCGACTCCAGGATAGGATGCAGAAGTGGCCGTGGAACTCTCTCGTTGCCAGAAGGCGGTCGCACAGCTTAGTCGAGCGGTTTTGAGGCATGCGGACTTGGCGCCGGAGCTTGGAGATCCAGGCGGCGGCCACACAATTTTCTTGTCCATTTCGCACAAGGAAAGAAGGTCGCCGCCCTATCAATGCCGCCCGAGCTAACCGCTGTCTGATCAGCTTGGCATGGAAGGCGTGGCGTTGTGGGCGGGCGCTCTGTCCTGTTGGATGGCAAATTGCCTTCCGATAGGTCACCTTGACTCCAGGGGATGCGTGCGTGTCCAGGATCCCCTTCGTTACCTGCCTGTTGATCTTCTGTTGGCGTTTGACGAGATGATGAGAATTTTGTCCGTCGGACCCTTTATTATGTATTAATTTATTATGTTATTCCATCTTAAATTTTGACTTTTGTGGCATTAATTTACCTTTACTTGACCTTTACTTACGTACATTAGTCAGGTGTAAAATGAGTATCCCATTTGCGCGTTTCTACACGTAAAATAGTGTGTACAACATGTGTTGCATGATTTTCGTATAAATGGCTGGGCATAGTGACCTTATCGTGACCTGACCTGACTTGAACATTTTGCCAAAATCACCCATTAGCTATTCTGGATGTGTGTACATACCTTTGGAGAGCACTGGTGATCATGGTTGCAACCAAGATGCTTTGAAATGGAAAATATGGTCTATAAACTAGATAATGAACTAGAACGGCTAGATTTTGACTTTGAACCTGACCTGTGACGTCAACACTGACCTCTAGGGCAACACAAAATATTTTACGTCGATGAACTTTCCTGGGCTATCGATTACCGTTTAATTCAGTGCGATCGTCTAATTGATTCCGAAGATACAGGGGGGGCTAAAAAAGCCACCCCCCAGTGACTCGTGTTACAGAAAACACCCCAGTGACTGCCGGGTTAAGGTGGGACAGTCCCTTTAATGAAAAGCTACGACCAGCATAACAAGTACCTCTCTGGAGAAACAGAACTGATCGAGAACCGTCCCCAATGACCAAATCAGCGTCTGCGGCGCTGTCAGTACCATGCGCCACTCCGAACCACTACCATCACTATCCACCACTACCACCACTATCCCTACCGACTGAGGGCAGGCGCACCACCTGACAAACAACACTGACACAGCCTGTGACGTCACTAGTGACACAGCCTGTGATGTTCCTAATGGAAGGCTGAGCTATTCATTTGGTCGCACACTACGAATACGAGGCTAGCGATGCATATCAACTTAGACGTGAGCGGATATTTACATCGGCACCTGATGCCCTAAAGGTAAATAATCACCTTTTTTGTTAGCAACAATTTATTGGGCTTCCGTTATGGTATAACAATGATTTAATTTAAATTTAAGAATTACATAAAATTATTGACATATTAAATGTTCTAAGATTTTACAAATTAAAAGAAAATACGCATACATCTTTGAAAACTCATGAGCAGTGTTTTCCAATTACTATTCCATCACAACACAGCGCGCCATATCTGGCGCAGGTGTTTAAAATTTGTTTAACGCTGGACAATGTCCCTGAAACAAATCGCTGAAACTAGACTAAGCACAAGTAGTACGTTGTGAAAACGCACAATGAACCTTTGATTTTTTTTTTTTTATAAATGACTTTGCTTCATGATAATGTAAGGCATAGTGTTGTAAACAACCAGTAACAAAACTATAGAAACTCCCAATCTAGCAAATTAATGAAGCAATTTTCAAAAATTGAGGGGTCACAGCCACTAAAAGGCCACCATTTTAGACGCACATATAACTGCTAATTTGATTACCTGTTCATTGAGTAGCTGTTCTATATAGATAATCGATGGGCATTTAATCACAACAAGCAGAAAGCGAAATATATTTTATGTTCCATTAAGAAGCAAAACAATACTGGAAAAGTCCGCAGTTTGATGAGGACCAAAAATACTTGCAAGCACCTTGCAAGTACCGATCGTTTTAAGCGTGGAACGCTTACTATCTTTGAATTGCAATATCTTTTGAAAGGAAAGTTTGTATGCACAATGTGAGGAATTTCCAATATATTTTGGTCTCGTCTGTCGATTTCAAGTGATAACTACATTTGGTGAGAAAAGGTGATTATTTCCCTTTAATTGTTGATTGATGTGAGCAAGTGCCAAGAGAGGTCACACAAATCATTATATAGCCTCTTCCTAAATATGTAAAACACAGGTGTTCTAACTTCGATACCAAGAATGAGGACTCGTGGCAGAATTTAGGTAGATTTAGATCAATTAACAGTTTTCAGCCAAAAGACCGTCTGCCATCTTGCGAGAACTCCTGCGCACCGCCATTTTCCCACAGATAAAGTTAATGACCTCGACGAGAAGACGAATGGTAACGTCATATGCTGAAAAGCACTAGCGCACCCGAAATAACGCTGTAATGGCACCGATACTCTGTGGAATGCTCCTGATTCTCTGGCGAATCAATTGATTCCCAATGGGAATTGCAAAATTGACACCTAATGTATTATGCATGTAATGCGTGTGGGGGACATAGTAACCTTTTACGGGACGGTCAGTCCAAATTGAATACATTGCACCTGTGCTCATATGGGGACTGTAAACGATACATATATCATGTGCAAGGGAACCATTTTCATGTAACACTCATTGAGGGAGTGGTAGTCTGAAAAGTATAGCCAGATGAACGTGTGTTTCGTCGTCCCACCATTGACCGGCCCCCCAGCTGAACACCATTCACATGGGACAATCATGGTCTCCTTGAATAATTATTGTCGCATCGAGACAAAAAATGAGGTAATCGAAGGCAATTAAGTTGGCATACCCAAAACATAATGCACTGTTTAGTTTACCCACAAGACCAATTACGTCGAAGGTCAAAATGGAGTATATGGTTACCTATACTGTCATAGCAATGCCAGTATCACTCAAGTTAGTATACAATTTTGTATTTGTTATGAACGTACAAATTGTGCATTATCGCCCAAAGCTATGCCAAAACTGTGATATGAACGCTGCGTGCATAATAGTTTAACTTTACGCAAAGATAAAGGTCGTCATAGCAAAAAAGTGATTAGCAATAAGATAATAGATTGCCAGAATTGCGCCTTGCAAAATGTGATAAGATTAAGATCACAATGAATTATCAGATGAGATCGAATATGCCTCCCTCAGTAACTCACTCATTCACCGGTTCAATGGCTTGACAAATTGACTACTCAATTGTCTACCAGCGATTGCTCAGAAACGAAACCCCAGTCCAGGTCACATCCACAGGCCCCTAGGCGACCCGTCCCTCAAGGAGCAACAGGCGGCGAGGGACGCCGGCTTAAAGCCACAAACATACAATGCAACGCTATTTCCACCAGTTGAGATCAAACAGTGACCTGGATACTAAATAGCAGCTTAAAACCGAGCTGTGTAGACTGTCCCACCACACTGTGTAGTCTGTCAGAACACCTGATCACTGTGCAGTCCACAACACCTGATCACTGTGTACCCACGCTGTGTAGTCTGTCAGAACTCCTGATCAAGAGAGAGTCCGTGGCCGACAGCCGGCGCAAGTAGGTTCAAACATACATGTGGAATCAACTCATGTGTCCACTTCAGCTGTTCCCGGTGAAGTGTCAACCTCAACACTGAGACACGGGATCGTTTAGTGACTGCATCCATGAAGGGTATGTCGCCTAATTCATTACAACAATACAGCACGGCTGATTACTGATACTTGTTATTCCAGCTGATGGCATTTCGAGTCCAGACATGGGCTAGAAGATCCAAGATCCAAGATCCAAAAAAGGTCCAAGATCAAGGGTTTCTAGGATCCAAGATCTGGGATCTTGTTGGATGCTGAATCCTGCCAGATTATTTTGTTGTTAGATCATGTGGATCTTATCATGGAAATTATTTTGCGTTGGATCCTGTAGATCCTCAAACCTAGACAATTGTTTTGTCGTGGGATCCTGTGTATCATGTGTCCTGGAAAATCTGTTTTGTCGTGGGATCTTGCGGATCTTGTTTATCATGTTTCACTATTTGTGGTGCTTAAATATTAGAATGTAAGTAGGTATTTCATGTTTTCAAAACATCCAAACCCATTGTCAATGGTATAATATTTACATGTGATCAGGCATTTGTCAATATCCGCAAAATAGCCAAGATCCAGGATCCCTATAATCCAGGATTCCTAGGATCCATGATCATTAGGATCCAGGATCCTTAGAATCCAGGATGCATAGGATAGATAGGAGAGTAGATGTTTCAGTGGTTTGCTCATTCGCCTGTTGACAGACAAACCCTTGTTTTGTGTTGTTCCTTCCAGGTTCACCATTGCTAGCCGTAATTATAATGACTTTTAAGGAACCTGGTCGTTTCCCCTACCCTTGACAAAAAGCGCAGTAATCCTCCCGATCACATCCCGTGCATATCTGCTCTACAATCTCCGAGACACTTAATTGACCAGAGAGTGGAGCGTAAATAATGGGGAATATTTCGATCTAATCACGCCAGTTGTAATCTAGCACAGCAACGGTGATTGTGGCAGGACTAATAATTGTAGCTTTCCAGATAGAAGTTGTTCAACCAGCGCTACAAATTAAACTGACGCCTTTATTATGATTGCGAGGGTAGCTGTGACAAATCATATCATATAAATGCAATTTTTTAATTGGAAATCATGTAGAATGATAAACATCAAGAATCGATTGCTGGTGCTTGCCTATGTAACGATTGCTCGTTTAACCCGCGCGGCGTAGGGGTCTCTCGCCGAACGCGCGGCGTACGGGTGGAGTAATTTACCCCCTCTTAATTTCTCCGAACAATAACCGCAGTCGAGACGCGCTAAAGGCGGCTTCGAAAGCTCCCAATGAAACGAAATCGGATGCATACCCGATTTTTTTTTTCAAGGTTTAGGTCAAATGTAGGCGGTCACGGTCAGGTTCCACACAAAGGAAAGTTGAGTTACATTGAGTTAATGGTTTCATGACTTTCCAATTAAAATCCTTGATAGACTGTCAACGAGCCCATTAAAGACTCGTCAAGGTGTGATTATCATCTATTTAGCAATTAATAAAGTGAAATTTCATTGCAAATGTCAAGGTCAAGGTCAGGCTCACAAAAGGTCATGTTCACGAAATAGTCAAATAAGCTTTGAACACAGTGTTTTTAGGGGTCAGTTTTGCACGTACAGAATCGATTAGAAACAGGTTCATGTTTCCACAAATTGCCCCGTCAACAGGTTCGAGATAGGTCATCTAAGGTCTAAACAACATTGAAAACCCTGACAAATCTGAATAAACACATGCATTTTCTCATAGGTATAGTTTGTCTCATAAAGCACAAAATGACATTTATTAGTATCTGTAATCAGTAAACAAGAAACAGCCAAAAAAAACGGGTTATTTTGGAATAAATGATGTCATTACCTATTCTGTATGCTTGGAGAGCAATCAGTCACTGTAAAAATCGAAAAGCTAATTACGTTGAATATTGTGTCTGGGATCTCATTATAACATCTGATGGGTTCTCATATATATATGTCCCGGTTTTTTTAGATACACTTTGAAATTTTAAATTTAGGGAAAAATTAGAAAAATAATCAGTTTTTATGGAATTTTGGGGGTAAAAAACGCCAAAATTTTGGAAATTAGAAATGTGCCATCTTGTAGAAAAATTAAATCCCTTTTCTTATACAGTTCTTGCGTTTCCGATTTGCTTAAAAAGCTATATTTTCTACGAGCAATTAAACATTTATCGTTATTCCTAAGCCAAAATGGCATGACATGACGCTCAATCAAAAGATCATATCTCCCAGAGTTTCTCAAACTTTTCGATGAATTTTTAGGTAGACCGCAAATTTGATGCTGAATAAGGTACTGAAACTTTTGACGTCGTTTATCTGTACCTGTTTTTCAAGTTATTGCGGAAATTACGTCGAGGGGGGGTAATATTTACCCCCCCCCTACGCCGCGCGGGTAAAAGTGAGCCGGCGATTCTAACACGGGCAGATTATAAAGCATAAAATCTGACCAAATGTAAATACCATAAATCGTTGAAAATTATTCATATGTTAAGTCGTTTTATGTCGCAACAGTTAATTAAACGCACATTTAGGGAGGTGGGGTCACTTGACCTGACATGGTGACCTCTCTCCGTCTTTTATGACCGTTTTACGACAAGCAAGAGATATTTTTGGCCCGGCGTCTCCCGTCTGTGGCTTCCAACCTTTCCTGAAACGGCATAGCTCCTCCGCCATAAACCTGGGCGGGATTGCAGGCGGTCACAGTGACCTTTCGTGACCTTTAGTGAATGCAACCACTACCTTACTGACTTCCGTCCACTGAGGCATTTGACCTTTGCCAGTGGTCGCTGTAAATGTCTTATTCAAGCCCTCATTTAGCTTTAACAGAGCAAAGTTATATTTTGCATTATTTATTTGTATAGTAGCTAGCACTCAGACATCTGCCTTGATCCGGGATCCAGCTGAGATCTGGATCTGTGTGTCTTGTGTCCTGGGGTCCACATCGGACACCAGTTGTAGGTACATAATACGCTGATGGATTCACACAGATTCAAGATCCTGATATATTTTATGCAGAGGGATCCACTGGATCAAAGATCCAGCTTCGGGATCCAGATGATAGGTACCTACGTCTGGTTACGAGCGAGCGCGAAGCGCGGAGCGAGTCCTCATTGAATACCGGATTTTTCTCACATATAAGCGGCCGACCCGACCCGGCCCGGCCCGGCCGGGCCCGGCCAGACCGCGACGCTGGTCAGAAGCTTATATCTTTTGAATCCCGCATCCGATTGACAAGCGGTTTTCGCCATCTGATAGCCCCATTCAATGACATTATGATTATTTACATGTTTTTATCATGTGATGGGTCAGCATGGCGCGTGACACGTGCCGCGTCAGGGGTGTCAGAAAGTATTATCCTGCTGTAGCTGAGAA
>VOPJ01005179.1:73145-167824 GCA_014673585.1 Semibalanus balanoides | reverse complement strand
GTCAGGTCAGGTCAGGTCACCAGGTCAGGTCAAGTGACTCTACCTACAAAAACGTTTGCGGTCGTACCATGACTACAGTTTCTAAGGGATCGATATCAAACTTTTACGATTACATTAAGTCATTAGTATCTACAAAATGTTTATCTCAGATTTTTTGTATCGGTGACCTTAGATCGGGTCAATTTTGCGATCTCCTCATTATAAGTCAACGGAGAAATAATCAAATGCTTTCTTTGTCGACGATATCAGTACATTTCCTTTTGGATGATGTTATCATATGATATTATGTATGATCCAAGTGCAGATTTTGCTCAGGGAACATTACGGGGTCATCTGAGGTCATCCGAGGTCAGAAACACCTTTTCGTCAAAAACTCTGGCCATAAGGAAGATATAGAACTGCAACTTACACCAGTGTGTTTGTCTCGTCAAGACACATCTACTGATATGCAACATGACCTACTTGGGTCACCACTTGACCTTGATCTGAGGTCAATTTTTTAATTGACCTTACATGATCAAATTGTACATATTTAAAAGTGCTTGACGAGACAAACACGACTGCTTAAACAGTATGGCGTTATCTTTGTTAGGTAAGAAGTTATTCACGAAAATATTTTTTGCCAAAATCATTTTTTTTTTACTTGAATGACCTCTAGAGCCTAAACTATTGACCTGTGGTCAATTTTGAGGACCTGGAGGCGATTGCAAATTTCATTGGTTAGCGATTGTCATTGAACGTTTAATTCTAGATAGCATAGTTTCCGAGAATAATTGGGGGTTTCTGGAGGGGATGTCCTAAAACTTGAAAATTTGACCTTCGATGAACCTCTTAGTGACCTGAGTTTTGACGTGAGCAAAAAAAAAATGAAATAGTTTCGAAACGATTTTTGATAACGGTTCGAACAATGTCTTTTGTTTTGGTCTACGTGCTATGAGAGCTGAGTTAAAGGGGGCTGGTCAAACACACACACACACCCCCAGTCGGGCCGAAGAAATGCAGAAGGCCCATCGGGCGCGGGTAAGGAGCTGCACGCCGCTTGAATGTGTTTTTTTTTTAAATAAATAGAGATATCAAAATAAGTTTCACTATGGTTAAAGACAATACCCATGCACAGGAATCTTACTGATCTTTTTGCTGTGCAGCCACTGCAGTCCCTTTGAAGACTGCCGCAGGATGCTGATGTTATCGATCTCTGGACCTTTGTAGCGTCCCTCGACGTAGTCCTCCACTGAACCGAGAGCAAGCTCCATGGTGATGTAGCAGAAATCACGATCCACCTGCATGTCATGAATCCTGTAGGAAATATATTTATAATAACATTACAAAAAATTATATTTATTAAAAACTCGAACAAACTCGTAGTTAACATCATTACAGACGGGAGGTGGGGAATCGCTTAAGCTCTGAGATTTGTCGCGAATATTTTAACCCGCGCACTGCAAGGGGTTCGTGCCGAACACGAACTGCAGGGGGGTTGATTTCCCCCCCGTGAGATCTCGAAAACTACGCAACGTAGCGACAAGCGAAAAACGGCAATAGTTAGCTCTAGACAAGCTCTATCGAAAGTATTTCAGTCTTGTCTTGGGTCAGGTCACAATTGAGGTCACCAGTGGTCACCAAAGGTCAGATTTTCCGGTTTTAGGACTTTTTCCAGAAATCCGATTATCTCGAGACTTTGATAGCTAGGAGCAAACAACTTAAGAAACAATAGATAGCTGTCGAAATTGCCAATCGCATTATAAGTCCCCAAAATTGAGGGCTAAGGTTAATAGTTTAGGCTACAGAGGTCCATGGAAGGTCAAAAGGGCTATTCTTAGCAAAACAGTTTTTCGTGAATAGCATATCATCTAACAAAGAAAGGGAAATAATTTAGACGCCATCGTGTTTATTTTATCGAGGCGCTTTGGAAAATATATACTCGGCGACCTGGTTAAGTCAACTTCAAAATTTGACCTCAGGTCAAGTTCTTTTGGTGACCCAGGTAGGTCATGTTGCAGATAAGGGAACGCGGCCAGACGAGACGAACACAGATATGTGAACAGCTCGTCTCTATCTCGTTTCTATCAAGAGTTATTAGCAAATCATTGCTAATGACCACAGATGACCTCAAATGACCTTGTAGAAGTCACTGAGCAACAATAGCACCTGATAATCCATAATGAGCTAAATAGCATGATTTCTGAAGAATTAGCCTGATCAAATGCATATTTTCTGAAAAGGACATTTTTTTTTCCCTATTCACTATATGGGAGGTCAGGAAATGAACCTGACCTTTGTCATCGATACGAAAATCTGAGAATACGAATTGTAGGTAATGATATTCTTATGAAATCCTGCAAGTTTCGAACCTTTCGGGAAAAGACTGTGGCTTTGGCACGAACACAAGCCTTTTTTTGTATTGTAAGTTCACTTGACATGGACTTGTGACCTGACCTGAGATGAACTCAAGTCAAAACTTTTCCAAAGCGTGGGTAATTGATGTAGTAGAGCGGCGTAGCGCAAAACTTAATGTATTTACGTGCACTTTTGGAAAAAAGTTGTGAAAATTTCACAACAATTAGGCATTTGTATGAAGTTATTTTTTATGTGGAGGCAAGCCCATGAGGCTCGTGCCGGCCACAGAGAGCGCTAGGTACCTCCATTTTTTGGAGCATGCTCGTTAAGTCTATTATGCCCTGCTGTTCCTGTTCTATGTATGGTAAAACATTTTGGAGTGTTGGGACCTTTAGCTGACAATGACTTTAACTGCAACATGTGGCAATGATTGGTGTACAGTTGTACCGCTGCTGCAGCTTCTTTTAGCGTGGCACCTTTCGTTTTTTTTTTCATTAACTTGACCTGGCGAATTCATCCTGGTGTGTTACTACTAAATTAGGCAGATTGTGCTCAGCTATAGTATTTTATAGAGCTCACTAGCCTTCTATAGTGTCCACGAGCTGGTTTTGAAATATGCGGCTTGTTTTTGTTGCCAGGGGGTTTAATGCGCGCGCGCCTAAACCACAAAGTTCCTAAATTGACCAGATGTGTATGATTTAGGCCCCCAACCGTAGTCGTTATCAGCAGGGGTGGTAAAATGCCCCGACCTGCTGGACGACGTCGGAGAACAAAAATTGATTTTGTCTTGCCAGGTTGGCTCATTTTTCATCACAAATGATCCATCGGAGGAGCCACATATTGTTTTTGCATTCGTCTGCTCTTTGCATCGAAAACTTATAGTGCAGTATTCAGTATATAATTCAGCAGAATGTAAATCTGAATCTGTTATTACATTGACAGACGTGCAGAAAGGAATCGTCAAGGTTCACACATGGCAATACTGTTCACATAGCCCGGCATAATACCAATATGGCACAAGCGACTGGAAGTTGGAAGCCTATTAGACCAAAAATATAGTTACTAGTGGCAGACCTTATAAGCTACTATTTCTAGTCGACAGCGGCTTCGGTGNAAGGTTCACACTGGCAAACTGTTCACATAGCCCGGCAGAATACCAATATGGCAACAAGCGTAGTGGAAGTTTTGGGAAGCCTATTAGACCAAAAATATAGTGCTAGTGGCAGACCTTATAAGCTACTATTTCTTAGTCGACAGCCGGCTTCGTGAACATCTTGGCGAACATGTTTATTTTGATAGGAACTATCCGCCGTCCGGTACAGCGGATCCGCTGATTTTACCAGCCACCTTAGCTGCTTGGTAGACATTGGTATAAGTTTTGGGACAAATTGATAAACTAAAGTATATTTTAGAATGTGAGCGGCAGCATTTTAGAACCTTGGCTTTTTACTTGGATCGAAAGTGGGAAATGGGCTTTCGTAATTATGTGGCCTTGGTATTTTCTCCAAGACCCATTTTTTTCATACATTTGTATACTGATTCTGTGATCAGGACCAAGACCAAACAAGCTACCATTGTTTTATAAATGTAGTTTAAGGTAGTTCAAGGTTTTTATCCACCGTGGACAGCACCATGAGGAGGTAAGTGAACTGAAGTAAAGGTGGTGAACGACCCTAGGATGTGTAAATAAATGGTTGAGAGGCAGTGAGTGAGTTGAGGCAATAATTAGTTGAGAGACATACCTCTAGGTCAGGCAAAATGACATGAGGTAGGAAAATGAGTTCAGTGACCAGGGCTTCTCCAGTCAAAATTGGGTTGAGCTTGAAAATTGTTCAAAGTACTATCCAAATCCACAAAAGTACAAATCTCTCCCCGGAATTGACCAACGTTGTTCGTCCAAGTTGATGGGCTAAAGTCCCCTCAACTGATTAAGGAAACTATATCCCTGGCCAGCCTGTAAAAACGTGGCAGGTCTCAACCAGATCCCGTCAGGGCAGGTTTGGCACTAACACATCACGATTGGGGCAGCTTTTGGGACAATGCGGGGCAGCTTTTGAAGAAAATGTTGGCAGCAGGTAACATTGGGCCTGTCCAAGTCGTGCCTCTTTTCTTCTTCTAAGTTGCTCCAACCAGGAACTGCTTCTGTGTTAAAGATACGACTGGACCAAGTGGGAGACAGCTGTTGAGGAGTTAGAAGTGCGACTGGAACAGATTCTATATTTGGACAAACTCACATCATTACGGAACCAAATTTACACTAGATAAAAGTTTGATTCTCTGACTACCCAGTACCCTCCCACCCCTGTCAACAACATTTGGCTTGAGGAGCTAAATTTGATCAATTGAATCTGCCTCAAATAGGGCAGGGATTTGTTGCTGCCCTGTAATATTTGTCAACTTTCCTGCCACGTTTTTGTTAGACCCCTGGCAGTGGCTGGCAGAAGGTATTTTTGGATAGGGTGACAAAAAGAAACTCATGTCCCACTACCCAAAGCCCTCCCCCAGACGGCCCAAGGGACCCACCCAAAATGGCACAAAATGCTACCGTCACACGGGGACTGTTGTAACTTTTGATACTTGTCTAGCATGCACAGGAGATATGGATACATTTGAACCAAATTGTGTTCATATACCAAATGGACAATTCCCTACTCATTAAATGTTTTATTAGCAATAAATTGTAAAATACCCCTTGTATATGGTATTTTTTGTGAAAAAAAATTTCATCCAGGGTGGGGGTGGACTATGATACACACGGGACCACTCATTATATCCATTGCGTTGAAGATTTTGTGAAACAGGCACAGTTATAAGGCTGTCTATCGTTAGCTTCTAGTGTTTTAAAACACAATTTTTGATGTCAAAGCAGATGCAATGAGATGTAATAGGTAATGACATAAGCTATTCACAAAGTCGTCGTAACTCACACACCCTCAGGAAAATTATATAATAAAAACCAGCACTGCCAACCAGCTTAAGTCACCTTGAACACAAGCGGACTTCAATTGGTTAGAAGTCAAACATACCCCTAAGTCAACATTTGCACACCATAGCATACCGTGTTTGTGATTACAGGCAATCCAAAACACTCCAAAACTCTGCATTTTTGTCATTCATTTTGTTGAATGCCCAAACATGGTGTCACTTGTCAAGGATTCCCAATAAAATATTGTACTCTCTTTGTTCCAGGGGCGTTTCACTTCTTGCAGATGCTAACAAACCTCCTCTTGTGAAACACATGATTTTTGGCTCCCCTATACATTTGTATGAGGGACCCTCCAAAAAGTGACCGATGGCCCCCGAGTGCCCCTAAGCCAGCCTGAGGGCCTCTAAGGCTCGACAGGAGGCCCGTTATTTGCATGAGGGATCCTCAAGTAGGCGCCTGAGGGGTCCTCAGAAGCCTTGAGGACTAGTAAGCTTACGGGCGATATAACATACGTGTTGCTGGAGAACATTTTTCCACCTTTCGATTTGGTCGGAGAACAATAGTCGATTTTTACCACCCCTGGCATTGGCGCAGCACACGACACGCGAGCAGACACGCGTAAGAAAGTATATCAGAAAAACGGTACCCAAAATCTTGGGAAACTACGGCCGAAAATGTAGAAAGAAATTTCGTTGAAAATTTTCCGCGGATTATATTTAGTGCGGTGTAAACAGGCCTATTGCAAGGTTTCGTGACCCTAGATCAATATCTTTTTGGTCAAATTCCCTAATGGAACGTCGGGTGGCGGCCGCAGCGGCCTGTCATATTTTGACACTGTGTTTTTTGGGCTTTTATTGACAAGGTGAAGACAAATAAATGACAGCACTGTATTTTTTAGACAAAACTGACATAGAAACATGCCTCTTTTGCTTACATTTATCAGTAAGCAAATACCTTATTTTGACCTTAGTTTGACATTTACTTCATATAAATGAAGTCTGGTGGTCAAATGAGTGTTACTATCGCTTTCCACGCGTAAAAATGATCCATAAAACATGTGTTGTATGGCTTTCGTAGATACTTTGTGTATAGTGACCTTTTGTGACCTGACCTCGAACTTTGATCTTTGCCAATAATCTTATTTTCGATCATGTGAGATGTGTATCATATGCTTAAGAGCACTTTGGGTGATCATGGTCGTAATCGAAGGCTTTGGATGGAAAGTATGGCTCATAAACTAAAATATCTTTGTTTTTAACTTTTACCTGACCGTGACCTGACATGTAACCTCAATTTGAATTTTTCAAGCATGCTTTAGATTTGTCTCATTGAGTGCTTTCGAATGCCGCCTTGTGCGTCTCGCTGCGATCATTGGTTCGGTGGATAACCAGGGGTGTTACCCCCCCAGTCAATGGTGTTCAGATCATACCCATTGACTGGGGTTAAGGTATTGTAAGTTATTGCCGGGTTAAGTTATTGTACTACTGTGAAGGACAGACCGCTTGAGACCCTTATTTTCGGCGATAACTTTTGAAGGAACCAACTGGCATGATATAATTTCTCGCAATGAGCGTTGCAGACCCTGCGCTATTTTGTATACTGATGTTGTTTGCTGTCAAACTAAAATGTAAGGCACTTCCATTCAATCGTAATGCTAAAGATAATGCGAGCTTGATTAACATAAAGATGAAATTGTTGAACTGGGACATTTTTAACTTTATAATTATATATTGTACACCAGTTTTAAGCAAGTTTGTAGCGGTAGCTTTCAAGCACTACTGTGCTCTTCGTCAGCCTGCTTGGGGTACACATTTCAAACACTCAAAACAATATTTGAAATTATACATACATAAGCACAATGGAGAATTCCTGTAGATCCTCTAAAAGCAGATTATGAAGATCTCTTACACTTATATAACTACAAATACCAATTAACGAACCCGAAAAGTGTCCAAGTATTCCAGCCAACATACCTCTCTCTTAAATTTTAACAAACGGGAGACATAAGCCGTTTTCACGATGGATTATTTTGCGCGAAATGTTTTAAAACATTTTAAAATGTTTTAAAATGTTTTAGTTGTAGCAGCTTTCACGATGTAATTATTTGCGAAAAACGTTTTAACCCTTTCCCTACGGGACCGTAGGACGAGCGTTAGAACATTTTTTTTCGCAAATTAGTCCATCGTGAAAGCGGCTACTACTAAAACATTCTTAAACATTTTAAAATGTTTTAAAACATTTCGCGCAAAATAACCCATCGTGAAAANCAACAAACATTACCACCACGGCCACAAAAAGCAGAACGCTGATCATCATGAGATTAAACCAAGGACCGCTGTTAAATGCCGCAGCAGCAGACGGCTGAGCGATTGTCTGCCGGAGCCTGTCGAAATCTTCCGACAGATCCGTCCAGTGTGCCGTTGTCTACAAGGCTAGACAACAGACGTGCGGCACTGCAGTGCATCGAAATGCTGCCTGGGAGAGCAGTGAATGAGTTCAACCAATCATGTGTCTCCGGTCAAAATGTACTAGATGGACGCACTCTGCATTCATCCGCCTTTTAATAGAATCTGTACTACAAAGTAGCAAAACAGATGTGTGGTTAAGCATTTCGCAGTGCACCGTGGGTGCATTTCACCGCTTGGTTGGCGTTGTGGCAGCTTCAAAGCAGATCTGTGCGACGGTTTGAAGGCAGACAGCCTTCAGTACAGCTTTCGTACACATAAAATACCTTTAATCTGTAAAATTAAAGCGCCCGCGACGAGACAAAGAAAGATGCAGTAAGACGCCTTAATCGGCGAATGACGAGCGAGCCGGTAGCTAGTACTGGGCCGGCCGGTACGCCTTAATCGGCGAATGACGAGCGAGCCGGTAGCTAGTACTGGGCCGGCCGGTACTGGTTCGAGTGAGCCGGTAGCTAGTACTGGGCCGGCCGTCGGGCGGCCGAGACTGGACTGGGTGGCCGATGGCTAAGTTTTCCCTTCCTCCGGGCGCAAATGGCAACCCTCGGTGACAAACTCAAACAGTAATATGATTTATTGCATAGGGATATCAGATGGCGAAGATTGCTTGTCAATCAGATGCGGGATTCTAAAGATATAAGTCTCTGAAAAGTGCTACGGTCGGGCCGGGCCAGGTCGGGTCGGCAACTTATGCGAGCAAAAACATATAAGGGAGAGCGAGTATCTGATAAGGACTCGCTCGCACTTTGCGCTTGCTCGTAATACAAATTAATAGTTAACCTTAAACATGTGCTTTGAACTGCGATAACATAATTATAGCGCAGACCGAAAAATATGGTGTGGTGAAATAATTTCTTCGCTTCGCTAAGTGATTTCGACACAGAATCCAAAATAAATTTGACATATTGTGTCGGTTTCGGATCTCCGAAACGACCGGCCGTTGGAATGCGCTACATTCCGGAGCCCAATACACTCTCTGACATCGACCCCTTTTCCATTGGCGCCGCGCCAATACCCGAGTGTCCCACTCAGGCGCCCGAGTGGCGCGGCCGCTATTTGTCAGAGACTGTAGTGGGTAGGGCCGGCCGTCAGAAACTTATGACGTCATGCGTCATAGTTACAATAGAGTGACTTGCTGATTTCCCCAAGGATATAAATCTACTGTCTAAACAAAAGTCATATTCGTATTTTTCAGCTCAAGATATCCGTTACTGTCACAATGTTACATAACAACATTAAAAGGTGAGGTATTCGTTTTAACTGGTCAGCAATTACGTAATAATAAAATAGATGCATTAAACATAAAAAGATCATATAATTTTATCATACCGAGAAACTTTCCTTGCATAACTATCCAGATCATGGTAAGCAGGCGCGGATCCAGGGGAAGGGGCAAGGCGCCACGGCCACCAAAAGTCCTGAAACCATGATTTTCCCCAAAAAAGCCAGACGTAGAGCTGATGACGGGTTGACGACGCGTTCTATACCCCCCCCCATCCCTGGACCACAACTTCTCGCTGGCTGCCAGGCTGCTATCCCCCCTCCCCCAGTCAACAACTTTTCACTGACGGATGATGAACCACTATCTTCACTTAACAACTTTTCGGAAATACGCTACTGGACTTAAGAAATACACCCCAAAAAACGCCCTTAAAGCCCCCCAAAAAATGAAAAATCCGCCCCTGATGGTTAGGTGAAGATAAAAGTGGTGATATTACTCCTTGAAGGGTCTAACAATAAACATGCATCAATAATGTGACTTTGAATCAAAATTTGCCATCAAAATCAAGTTTTTGGCCAAAATAAAATCACACACAAATGTTCAGGGCGGAACTGTAAGCTGTTCGCAATGTTCCCCAAACGGCGATCGCCGCATTGGCGACAATGCAATTAGGTCACTGTTTGAGGGTGGCTTACAAATATTGAATGTTGATAAAAAAAAGTGTTACTGCGTTCATGCAGGGTGGTAAAAATGCCCCGACCTGCTGGACGACGTCGGAGAGCAAAATTTGATTTTTGTCCTTGCCAGGTTGGTTATTTTTCATCTCAAATGATCCATCGGGGGAGCCACATATTGTTTTTGCATTCGTCCGCTGCTCTTTTGCATCGAAAACTTAATAGGTGCAGTTAATTCAGTATTTATTCAGCAGAATGTAATATGAATCGTTATTATATTGACAGACGTGCAGAAAGGATGTCAAGGTTCACAACCATGGCAATACTGTTACATAGCCCACAATGCCCGCAGAATAACCAATATGGCCAAGCGGACTGGAAGTTGGAAAGCCTATTAGACAAATATAGTTTTGTAGTGGGAGACCTTATAAGCTACTATTTCTAGTCGACAGCGCTTCGCGGAACATCTTGGCGCATGTTGATTTTGATAGGAAATATCCGCCGTCCGGTAACATCGGATCCTTGATTTTTTACCAGCACCTTCGTGCTTGGTAGACATTGTATAAGTTTTGGGCACAAATGTTATAAATAAAGTATATTTTAGAATGTGACCGGCAGCCAATTTTTAGAACCTTGACTTTTCTGGATCGAAAGTGGGAAATGTGCTTTCGGTAATTATGTGGCTTGGTGTTTCTCCAAGACCCATTTTTCATACATTGTATACTGAGATTCTGTGATCAGGACCAAAGACCAAACAGCCCACCATTGTTTTATAAAATGAGTTAGTAGTTCAAGGTTTTTATCCACCGTGGACAGCACCATGAGGAGGTAAGTCACTGAAGTCAAGGTGGTGAACGTTCCTAGGTTGTGTAAATAGTTAGTTGAGAGGCAGTGAGGCAGTGACCTAGAGGCAATACCTCTAGGTCAGGCAAAATTACATGAGGTAGGAAATGAGTTCAGTGACCAGGGCTTCTCCAGACAAAATTGGGTTGAGCTTGAAAATTGCTGAAAGTACCATTCAAATCCACAAAAGTACAGATCTCTCCCGGAATTGACCAACTTTGTCGTCCAAGTTGAGGGGCTAAAGTCCCTCCAATGATTAGGAAACTATAACCTGGCAGCCTGTAAAACGTGGCAGGTCTCACCAGATCCCGTCAGGGAGGTTTCGCACTAACAACATCACGAATTGGGGAGTTTGGGAATGCGGGCAGCTTTGGAAGAAAATGTTTGGCGCGGTAACATTGGGCCTGTCCAAGTCGTCCTCTTTTCTCCTCTAAGTTGCTCCAACTGGAACTGTCTTGTGTTAAAGAATACAACTGGACCAAGTTGGGAGCAGCTTTGGAGGAGGTTTAGAAGTGGGAACTGGAACAGATTCTATAATTGGACAACTCACATCATTCGGAACCAATTTAAACTAGATAAAATGTGATTCTGCTGACTACCCTCAGTGTTTGGAATTTAATTTCAAGGACCTGGTCCCGGAGAGCAGAATGACCAGCAGATTGAGAGCAAATTTCTGGACATTTTCAGGCCATGTTCATTTCAAAAATGCCCACCTTTATGTTTTCAAAGACAGGTGATGTAGAGGTCAATATCCGGATATTATGCCAGTGTCATTGCAATTGCAGAGCTGATTGCACTGTTAGTGTTGTGATGGCTCATTGTCCAGTATCTGGTAAAAAGAAACTAGCTAGTACTTTTTTTAAAGATTTTTGCTTACATGTCCAACAGACACTGTTTTCTACTGACAGACCAATGGTGTGTCTTAACCTGCAAATTGAACATGAAAAATTGTAGCAGTAATACATAATAGAGAGTAAAATGTTTCAAGAGAGCAAAACCTTGTGGACCCTCAAAAGACCAGAAAATGACCAAAATTCCAACACTTTTACCCTCCCACCCCTGGTCAACAACATTTGGCTGAGGAGCTAAATTTGATCTAATGAATCCTGCCTCAAATAGGGCATTCGCTTGTTTTGCTTGTTTGATCACAAATATTTAGATATAGGAGGTGTCCGGGTCCTAAAACATGTACAAATGGGGTGGGGGACAATTTTGGTAAAGGTACCATATTTTCGGTTCATAAAAAAGGATAATTTTTCATGACGTAATTTAAACAAAATCATATAAATTTGAGAAATGAGCTCAGAAGTGAATACAAACAAGAACATTAGCTATGTCCTTGTAGTTGTGTCGTCACTGAAAACACTAAAAAACTGAAAAAAAATGACGCTGATGCGACATCTTCTGCGCGCAAGTGAAAAAAGCCCCTTAAAATTTGTATTATTTGCAGCGAGTCTTTCTTTTCCCCACAAATGTTAAGCCCATTTAATATCCACCATGTACATACATGTATATTCATGTAATTATCGCTTATCACGGGATTGACATTAATTCTGGCTAAAGACCATCTACTAGTACCACACTCGAGCAATATTTTGCTGAGAGTTGTGCAGCTTCGTTGGCAAATACGCAAATGTTGAAGAAGTCTATAGATTTTGTGGCTTTATTTTCACATTTAATCATTAAATGGCAATAATTAACTCCAAATTGTTAAATGTTGTATTGCAACGAATTCATTCATCGGATTAGACAAAATACATGCCATAAATCACCTTTCATATTTTCACTGTACTGTTGGATGACCAAAGCAACAACTGGCCGGCTCATCGTCGCACTGTCGGAAAGGGGCTACGGGATGTCGAACTTGACGAAGCATTTAATATGGCGACACTTTGTTGGATGTCGAGGCCTCAAGAGGTTTTCTCGATTTTGGAGCACCTGTGTCTCCTTCCCACAATGGTCAGTTGGGCCAAGAGTGAGAACGACAAGAGCAACGTGCCAGTGGGATCAGGTGGCCCAAAAGCATAGGTAGGTATCGCTGGCCGCCATATGGTTGTATCCACGACACTTTCAGCAAGCAAACCACTTCTGAACTTTTACTTCATGTGTAGGTGCTTCATCTTTCTTGCGCAACGATGTAAGGTGCCCCTCTTATTGTTTTATCCGTCTTCCTTTCTTAAAGCTTTGAAGAAATGATCAGAATGATAGGTGGTACGTACTTCCTGGTGGTTACAAGAATGCTAAATAATTTCTTTAATAAGTTAATATTCCTTGTTACGAACAAAATGTAATTGACACTCAAAAGATTTTAACTATCAATCATCTGAGGAATAAAAACTGCGTCTTGGAATTGTGTTAGGGTCTAAAAAAGAAATTATTTGACGAGGCAAAACTTGGCATATGTCCTCTGGGCGCAAGATGACATACCTTTCAACATAAAAGTGAAATTAGAGCAAACTTACAATGCAACACGGATACAAGTGATTGAATAAACACATACAATGTGAGACATCACAGCTTTATTTACTTTCTGCGCCAGCGAGCAGTCGTTTCGCTTCTGTTCTACGTGGTGCCATACTATTGGTCGCTAGACAATAACGTCATAGTGGCCGCCTTACGTGGCCATACGTGGTCGATAGGCAGTGATGTCATAGTGGTCGGCGAGTCGATGGCCACTGAAGGGATGACACCCCCATAACTCGTATCCGATCTAATCTTCGTGTCGTCACGAAAACATATCAAGAACGTTTTTTTAAAAATACAACAAGTTAAGACGAAGTTTTATGACGGAAAGCGGTCTAAGATGGGTGTAAAAAAGATATAAAAAATTGAGAGAAAAACATATGTTGATTTTTTTTTTAAGCGTAAACCCAATACCAGTCCCGCACCCCATTATGCTAAATTTTCATGTGTATTTAGACTAGACACCCACATTTATGACATCTCAGTCTGGGAAACACTGCAAAATTTTGGCAATCCTCCCCCCTAACTCTATTGAATTTTGGTCACACTGGACCCCACTCTATTTGCTTGTTGATCTAGATGGTGAAAACAGCACAGTTTATAGGCTTGTCTATGTAGCTTCTAGTGTTTCAAAAAAACAATGTTTGATGTCAAAGCAGATGCAATGAGATGTATAGGTAATTGACATGAAAGCTATCACAAAAGTGTCGTTAACTCAACACCTCAGGAAAATATAAATAAAAAACAGGCATTGCCACCAGCTTAAGTCACCTTGAACAAAGCTAGTATTAATTGGTTTAGAAGTCAAACTGACCCCAAGTCAACATTTTTCACACCATAGCTACTGTGTTTGTGATTACAGGGCAATCACAAAACACTTTCACCTCTGCATTTTTTCATTCATTTTTGCTTTGAATGCACCAAACATGGTGTCACTTGTCACAGGATCCAATCAATATTTCCTCTCTCTTTTGTCCAGGGGGTCTTCACTCTCTTTGAGATGCTACAAACCTCCTCTTTAAACACATGATTTTGCATCCCCTATTACATTTGTATGAGGGACCCTCCAAAAAGTTGACCGTGGTCCCGAGGTGCCCCTAGCCAGCCTGAGGGCCTCTAAGGCTGACAGGAGGCCCTTAGTTTGCATGAGGGTCTCAAGTAGGCTGAGGGGTCCTCAGAAGCCTGAGACTAGATAAGCTTATTTTTATTGTTTATTGTATTGATAAAGAACACCAAAGGCATCATACCCAATAATAGGTGAGTCATGTCATAAAAACATGACCAAAGTTTGTCAACATACATTTCACGAATAACATACATCGTCATATACATAGTCATATTAGCCACGGTCGCACAGCAAATCACGTGTAGTTGTCACCTAGAATCGCGAACTTTCGGACGCTATTTGAAGGAGTAATTGAGTTGAATTGTTAAAGAAGTCCAGTAGACGAACAGGACCGGAGAAAGGAGTTTGCATGCGTTGGTTACGCGACAGAGGAGTTTCCGAAGGACAGTGATTTACCCTGCAAAAGGAACTGTGCCCAGAGAGAAGAGTGCGAGTTTAGGTCCGATGGCACGACAGCCGAATGTTGTCACGGATCAGGACAGTCAATGCGGTTGCGTGGTGTATAATGTTATATATGTATAAGAAATGATGTCATGCTGGATGAATCTCGATTTCACTGAGCACATGTTAAAATGAGCTAAGAGTGCCGCCAAGCTTAGGTCGGTTACTGGGTCGGTCCGATCTGGAGGCCAGCACACATTAAAAACTTGTGCTGGACACGCTCGAGACGCTTTAAATGGTAACCAGCAGCGCCAGCCCAGATTACGCTGGCCGTTACTCGAGCAGAGGAACTAGTGTGCATTGTAGGCGCAAACAAAAGCATTGTGCGAACGCGTGTTTCGCCGGAATCGTGGCAGCTGCATACTGCGGATGAGAAGGCCCAGCATCCGGTTCGCCTTCGACACTGCAGAGTCCACGTGAGATGCAAAAGACAGCTTTGCGTCGAGAATGACTCCTAAGTCGCGTGATCTCCCAGCGACGTTCTAAAAACGGTGCCATTTTAGTGAGTAGAATATACATGATAGTGATCTGCGTACGTTAAATGAGATGCTTGTTGCACTTGGATGGCGTTTCAGTTTAGTCGCCAGACACGCGGACCACTCAGCAGGCGTTCCAGATCAGCCTGAAGGCGATCAGCGTTCGGCGGTGCATTTCACGCCGGTGATACAACTTGATGTTCATCGGCGTAACATAATACAGTTGGTACGAGCATGCGGTGAAAGATTCATATGTAAAACATATAAAAAGTAAACGGTCCACATATTGCTCGCCTTCGGGAACCCCAGAGGTGACAGGCGCCCATCAAGACAGTTTCCCATTTAACACCACTCGTTGTTTGCGTGCCAGTGAGGTAAGATTCGATCAGGAGAGCGCGCGACCAGTAAGAGTTAAATGAAGTTTTTTGGAGCTTGTGAATTAGGAGAGCGATGATTCACACTAGTAAATGCCGAAGAGTAACTGTAATAGATAACGTCCCCGTCTGCGCACCCTGCTGGATCGAGTCCCCCCGTGTTTAAGAAAGCTACTTAATGTTGGATGCAGGATCGCGCTGGGAAGGAAACCATGTTGACTTGCGGAATGGCTGGTAGGCAGTATGGGCCAGGAGGCAGTCGACAACACTACTTCTCTAAAATTTTGGGAGCCACAGAGGGAAGCAGTGAAAATCCCTCTTGGGTAGTTGGTTCAGCACATTTTTTGTCCCCTTTTTGTGAATTGATATGATGTTGGCCTCTTTCCAAAACGTTATTGGAAAATCTCCCTGGGTTAAGGAGAAGATTACAAAGGATATTTATAGATAGCTAGCTCACTGTGCACATTCTTCAAGAATTCGGGCACTGAGTCCATCTGGACCGCACGCTTTGTGCTTCCGATACTTCAGCAGCAGTGTTTCAACTTTTCCCGACGGTTAGTGAACGCGCTGAGGCAAGATGCTGTTGAAGCACTTCGGCCGCTGGAAAATCGCCACATGCAGGTCGAGAACTTCGAGCTGAAAGACCTGTTAAACAGGTTAGCGCATCTACTCTGGTTGGTATAAGAACGGCGGGCTGGTTGAGTAGGTGGTCGAGAGGGCCTGCGAGGATTTCAGTGACTGATGAATGCACCATAATCTTTTTGGATTGTCTCTGAAGTCACAAACAAGACTGAGCAAATACTCTCGGTATTTTGTGTTTGCAATGCTTTTAAAATCTGATCTTGCTTGAGAAAAAGCCCGGTCATTGTCAGGTAAGGATGAGGACTTTTTTGCGCGATGGGCGTTGTTCTTTTGCCTGAGGGCACATCGCACATCGCGATCGAACCATGGAGGAAATCGGCGGCTACGTGACACAACAGGAACATAGTCAGCAACAGCAGCTGAACAAGATCGCTAGACAGTTCCGTTGGCCCTATCAACATTTTATTTCTAATAATAACAGTTTCATGATATACATCTTAGGCAGTGCGCAAAGCCGTCAATCTGCTCTGCGATGTTGAAGGCTTGCGTTCGGGACACTGCGGCAGACTGGGTACTCGCGGCTGCGAAAAGAGACATGGTTCGCAGTGATCGGAGTCGAAAGGTCCCCGGTCTCACACTGTCTCTACATCACCACCACAAGACAGAACAAGGTCCAGTGTGACGTCACCACGGGTAGGTGCGTGTACAGACTGTTCCAAGCCACATGCATCAACAAAGTCTAAAAACTGGATAGCTCGGTTTGTCCGTCTGATAAGCACCGGACCAATATCGACATTTGGCCACGATATTTCAGGAATTAAAATCGCCAAGTTAAAATGAATGTGGGTGACCGGTCAATCGCACCTTAGAAAACAAGAATCAGATTAATTAGCGATACCGCATCTCAGTCTGGTGGGCGGAGTAACAGAACAACCACCAAAACCGGAACGTTACACCCAACTGGATAACCAGCGCCTCTATGATTGGACTCAGGTCGGGACGTCTAGGGGGCACATGTGGTCTTGATGGACAGGCCACGTCCACTCCGTGCGTAGGCGATCTCTTCTAAACCAGGTGTGACTGTCCCAGCCGGTTTGCAGCTCCGAGGTAGCTACATCCGAAGTCAGCCAGGTCTCGGTGAGGGCGACCACGTCGTTTTGGCACAGGTCGGGTGCCAGAGCGCGCAGCGTGTGCATCTTGTTACGGACGCTGCGAACATTCTGCGACAGGACTGTGATTTTGGGTCTACCCGGGCGGTCACCGTCCGCACCTGCCGTCGGTCCTGGGTTAAGTTCGATGTCTCCGGAAACCAGGAGCAGCCGACAGCACTGATAGGAGGCGTCCGTTTTGGCATCGTAGGGAGTCCGCCGCCGAAAAAAGCGGCCACAGCGATCGTAACGGACAACGCGGAACTTGAGGTTTGGCGTCCCGCCGTGTTGGTGTCGGCCCACAGTCACGCGTCACTGGGCCAGCAGCTGCGGAACAGGTCAGCGGCGTACCCGTTACTCAGCTGGTACCCCAGCGTTGCTCTGTGAGGCCGGCGTGGCAGGCGCGGACGGGTGACCCCGCCCGCCGTTGACAGCAGGAGTACGGCTAGTGCCGCGATCGCCAAAAGTTCAACCGGGGCTGTTGGGTCTCGAACCCGACCAGACCGCTTACAAGCCCGCTCCCCTGTCCTCTTGGCTGTCCCGTCAACGAGATCCATTGCTTCGATGGAGCAGCAGGTCTTGCCCTTTGGAGTCCGTGTGTAGTGGCCCCCGGCAGTCATGGCGCCACAGGGTCACCCTCAAAACACAACCCGACAGCTAAACACCTATTGTCGGGAGTGTACACTGTCACGAGTGAAGTAGGTACCTTCAAAAGAAAGTTGACACCTTTAACCAGGTTATCGACACAGAATCAGTTCCCCTAAAAACATGAGAACACGTACAATCTCAAAATATCAGGAGCGTCTCTCAAACGCAGCTCCCCTCGTGACGGTGGCGCCCCCTCGCCAACTTACGGGCGATATAACATACGTGTTGCTGGAGAACATTTTTCCAGCTTTCGATTTGGTCGGAGAACAAAGTCGATTTTTACACCCCTGGCTTCATGCTTCATGTGGTTTTCTGAATTATTCTGAATTCAATTATGTCTTTCTATTGATGATATAAATATATGGAGACAGAGTTGCAAAAAATCGCCGAAGTCAACCATGCGTTGATTAACTGCAGACAATATCATTGCTGACACCCGCGTATGGCATCCTGCACACCACTATTCTCTCCCCCAAAATAGGAAGATATATAAACATGTAATATCACATACGACAGTGACCAACCCACTTGCCAACGCCGCAACGTGGTGGCATATGGTCTAGTTTTATTCCTGGCTCAGTGCCACTTCTTCAGCACATTCCGGTCCTTCTGCACTGCAGCTACGCCATCGTTCATTGCCATCGCCATCATGTGTGGCCTTAATCGTGTGATAAATACAAATATTGACGGAAAA
The DNA here is from genome assembly GCA_014673585.1 of Semibalanus balanoides. Lineage (NCBI taxonomy): Eukaryota > Metazoa > Arthropoda > Thecostraca > Balanomorpha > Balanidae > Semibalanus > Semibalanus balanoides. The sequence continues at coordinate 149,408 of VOPJ01005179.1, read as the reverse complement.
CTAAAATACCGTCGGTTGCCGAGCCGCAGCCCGCAGCTCCGACGGCGGCTGTCACGGTGAGGCGATATGGCTGATCGCCCGCTGAGTTAAGATGGGACGCTCGCCCTTATGGCGGTCCGCCGGCCGGCGGCCACGCCTGGCTGACTTGGACGAATTAATGCAACTCCTAAATTTACATATCGATATATTTCATCCTAATTGGTGTCATTAAACTCGAAAAACTTGAGACATCCACATGAGACGTGATGCCGCATCATTTTCAAGAACACAAACCTATTTGTAAAGTCACCTTCAAACAGCCAGGACTTAATGCATTGTCGCCAATGGCGGTGATCGCCGCTTGGGGCAGATTGTACATCAAGCGCCATCTACACTACATCTTTGCGCCATCCACATCTTTGTCAAGTCAAAATTGCAACACCCTTCGTTAGCGATTCAGAGGCATTCGGTAGCAGGTCATTGTTCGTCTTAAAGACATCTGACCTGTTATTTGTCTCCATCGAAACTTGTATTTATGGTACGCAGAGGCAAAGTAACTATACATTATTATATTACCGATCACTTTGCATGTGAGGCTTGATCGCCTAGGGGGCAAACAGGCCACTTCATACCTTAGGGAGCATAGCCCTGAATGTCCCCTGGATCCGCAAGTGCTGGCTGTAGTTGAACAAGCACCGGAAGCTACTTATCGGTCTAAATTGAACCCATCTCCTGGATATTGGGCTTGTATTGGGCTCTATTTTCGCTGAAAGCACCACCAATCACTGCTCCACGGTCAATTGAATGTCACATCGATCTTACGCCGCTGAAGATTGCGTGAGGACGTGAAAGCGATTTGTAATGTAAGTTTTCTGGCCGTCGTTATGTTCGAATGCCCCAGCCGTGTTTTTTTTTTAGAAAGTCACTGCTTGGTTGCAGCATTTGACAACGGAATTCATCAAGCTATATTCGTATAAAATCCTAAGGAGTTTTGGCAAAAGCAGAGGGCAGCGAACACACAGTTAAATAAACTCCATCATTGCAATGATAAACCATAACGCTAGCTTTGGTGCCAAAGCTTGTATTTTGACCAGTCAAATGCTAGTGGCCACTTCAAGGTTTGAAGCACATGGGGAAACTCAGAAGAAACTCATGGACGTGAGCTCTTTTCCGGTCACACGTGTTGATTAAATTCGAAGATAACTCATGTTTTGTTCCTATGACACTTAACACAACAGTGCCTTCATCTGTGTGTGATATGAACGTTATTTTTAATAGTCGTCTGAATTTTGAGCCATCCAGACAACCTCGTTGTAGAGTAAGTTAAAAATAATTTTCCTCATGCACCCAAGGCCCATGATTCTGTCGCAACTCGCAAGGGACGCCGACAGTTGTAAACGTGTGTCTCATTTACCTGACGTGTTTGTGAAGTGAAGCGTTTGGCTGTGTCTATTTAATCGTCTTGAGAGTAGTGCAATAAGGTATTTTGCCTTTTGGTGTTTATTATTTTGGTATTTTGCCGCTATGGGATGCATCCGTCTGATCAGGCGTCGCTAAAAAGCTCGAATGAGCTCCGATCACATGGCTATGACCGACCATAATACATATGCTTGTTACGCATGATCATCATGACGGTTGAAGTTCTCATATTTCCCGGTCACATATTCCAGGGATCTTGCTGGACCTTGCGTCTAATCTGCGGAATTTTTCCGGTTCCGCATCCCGCCTAGGGTTATTGGCACATGGAGACAAGGACTAGTCAATGGGGTTTATTTTCGCCAAGTGTATTTCTGTGGGCCGTGTGTTTGTAGTTGTACCCTGAACAAACCAGTCTTAGATGCAGTTGAACATCGCTGAGACGTTTCTGCTGTAAGTGCCGCCTTAAACGGTGCTTCATCGATTCGGGAGTATTTGTTAATTCCCAGCGAGATTCTGGACCGGGTGTTTGAGACGCCATCGTATGCCACTGATGGCTGGAGATGTTACCGAAGGTTTCAGTTCGAAGCCCAATGGCTTATAGTTGTTGGAAGCTTCTAGGGATGCAGACAGGTATATGTGCAATGTACACTCACTTCAGCAACTTGGTAGACTTTTCCCAAACACATTCAAAAGTTGGCAAGGGATTCCTCTTTAATTGCATTTCGTAACGAGACTTTGTAAAGTAGTTTCGAAATGTATTTAACCGTTATTTCCAAGAATCATGCAGCGAACTTAAACATATTATTTGTGTTGATAATTTCATCCAAGTCTCGGAAGCTCCAGCAACATTTGAATGAGCGATAGCTTTAATTGCAATTATATTAACCCTTTGCTAGGAATGTGTCGGTTAAATAACTTGTATGTGCACGGATCAGAAAGAAAAAAACATACCCCATGAGGCTAACAGTCCTCAACACAACACCCATCCGGAATCAAACGCTCTCCGGTACCTGTCTCTTCTTTGTTTAATACTATTCAAATGCAACTCCAGATATTGACCATCAGACAACATTGCCACCTATGTGTGGGTGACACGCACAATATCTCAGTCACCTGAGTGTCAACTCAGTCAGTCAGTCAGTCAGTCAGTCAGTCAGTCAGTGTCAGTCTCAGTCACCTGAGTGTCAACAACTGCTAGTGAGGCGCACCATTCATACTATTTTCTCAACGCCCAGCTTGCTGAGTTGGTGTCAGGTGACGCAAAAATCCGTGTAGGTTATAGCTATAAAGGAGAGAGGTCATATTCTGTCGAGAACGCCTTCAGCCTTCTCTGTCAGTCTCTCAGCTCCCTGAATTTGTCCGCCGTCATTGTTAAATGTTAACTAATACCCTCTCTGAAGGAAGGTCTGAAGGCGGAGCCGACACCACATGAGTCAGGAAGGCAGACAAGGGAGTCATGTGTTTAAGAGCTTCATTCATCTTCCCAGATCGCTCCTGTCTCACTCCGGACGCCAATCTGCATAAGCGCCCACAGCGCCCAGAACGTGCTTCGCCTATAGAAGCTCCAAAGGCATCGCTCCGCCGTTTGACAATCGCTGGCGGATTGACAATCAGCGCAAAGGCAATAATGTAAAGTAAAAAGAATATATATATTGCAAGCTAAGAGGAACAGTATCGACCCTCGCCCTATGGGAGGGCTGACAGGCCCCCCTGAGGGTTTTATTGAATAACGTTGTACCCATGCAAAGCATATTTCTTAAATTTTCCGTAGCTGAGCTCAGAACAATTATAGGTAAGCTGTAAGATTTCATTTGAATTGGTCAAGTTTTTTGGTTTATAATGACGTTTTAGTAACGCCATGTTTGTGAAAAAGACGATAAATATTCGAAAAGTAGTAGAAAATAGAGATTTGCAACAATTAGCGAACAGAAAACGGAAAAGACATAAACAAAATTATGTTTTTTAATGATAATATCAAAACTAAAAAATGTTTTTGACTTAAAAAAATGTTAGTTTTTGAAAAATCAGTACAAAATCAAAATTTGCAAAAATATAAAAAGGAATATATGTGAGAGAACTGAAAAATACCCAAACCAAATTGTAAACAAATATCCTAATTTTTGACAGTAATGGCTCCAAAGTGTAAGAAACTTATGACATTATTTTTGTAATCACCTTTTGTGACTTTTGTTGACCAGATGCGAACAAATCAATACCTTTTCGGTATTTCGAAGTCAAAAACAGTCTAGGAACATACTTTTTGTTTGCAATCATCAATTTCTATTTTTGAGGTTTTCTGACAGAGCAAAATCGCTATTCTGGACGTGGTCGAATCGAGGTCATTTACTTGAACTGGAGGGTCACCCGTTGACCTGAAACCTAAAATCTGTACACCATTAGATTTCTCACTTGACAGGCAACATGCTGGCTTTTCCCGTGCTGCTCTATGTTACTTGGTTTGGATGTTAGCAGGGGGGCCTGTCAGCCCCCCCCCCTCCCGTAGGGCGAAGGTGAGAAAGCTCCCGTAGGGCGAGGGTTAAGAACAAATAATGCACGTTAGGAAAAACACTTTGAAATTGAGTTTGAAAAAGTCAAATATTTTGACTTAGCATACCACTGATACAAAATATTTTCTGTCTGTAAATAATAATTCGCTGAATTATTACAGTGTGTGATTGGAAATGATATGGGTGAGCAGTAGCACGATGTCACTGCGCAGTGCGCATTCATCGCACTCTTGTAAAATCGTTCCAGACCTCAGGGCTCAGATTGTATTCCCTTCATGAAACTATGACAGTGAACCAATCTGGGTTTGTCAACTTCATCTTGCCGTAATTAATGATGATGGCATGGGCTTATGGGTGCGCCGAATACACGCTCATATGGCGCCATCACTTGGCCTTGGCTGGCGTTTATTGGTATAGCTGCCGGCCCTCCGCCGGTCCTGCGAAAATTAATGGCACCACTAAATACGCATTTATTGGCTTATGCACCTCTCATGTGGGGAAAATTACATATATAAACTAACCGAGCGCATGGCGGAGATGCCAAGGCACATGCCAATGGTTTGGTTAGAAGTGTCTTTGGAAACTGCACCTTACCAATAAGTTCATGCCACTTTAGTTGGAGAGTAGGTACTGTTCGAGTCTTGTCGATGGAAAGACAAGATTCTGGTCTCGGTGTATTGTTGGTCACTACACAGTGCACACGCACAGACGCCACCTCTCGCGAGCCCAGCCCGAGCGGTACTGACCCCGTCCCGACCAGGTCGGGACGGGGCGGGGTCACCAGGTCATGACGTGGCGCGCGCTGATTCGCTGGCGTGCGGTAGCACCGCGANCCTGACACCTGACCTGACACCTGACCTGACACCTGACCTGACGCCTGACCTGACGCCTGACCTGACGCCTGACCTGATTCCTGACCTGACGCCTGACCTGGCACCTGACCCCTGACCCCCGACTCCACAGGGTCTTATGGTGCACAAGAACGTGTACATCGTGTTCTTCCAAGGCGAACAGCTCAAGTCCCGTGTGAAGAAGATCTCGGAGGGTTTCCGCGCCACTGTGTACCCCTGCCCGGACACCCAGGCCGAGCGTCGTGAGATGAAAATGGGCGTCATGACCCGCATCGAAGACCTGAACACGGTTAGTGGCAAGGAGCCGGGCGGGACGGAGGGGGACCGGGGTGGCAGGCAAACGGCAGTGAAGGATGACGTGGTTGAAGAGTCTCTACGTAGGTAGCAGCTACTGGCTCATGCTGTGTTTGTACCCAGCATGGATCGAATCTAGACAGCTGGACGCCATCAGCCATGTGACCTTCACTGTCGGAGCGCCCCTAAAACACCAATCGTCTCATTCATCAAAGCCTAGGCAAGCAATGCTCTGGGGTGTGTTTGTTTTATTTGGCCAACTGCTTGTTCTCGTCGGTTCTCGACATTTGTGAAGACGCGTCACTTTATTCCCGGCTGATGTTTAGCGCGCGTTCGTAACTCCGGAAAGTTGCCTCTAGAGCATGTTTGGCATGGGTGTACGACGTTTTATGTCGTGGTCTGCCTTCACCACTTAGTGTTACACATCGCATTGTTTGTGCTCTGTGAAGCATACAGTTTGGAGGGAAATCAGAAATGTCTAAAGCCATGACGTTTTGGTGAGCAGTTAAGTCTCACTCTTGCAGTAAAGTCTAAACATGCCTCACTTACGCTGTGTGACATACTTTTATCTCCTGATCCGTTCTGAGCTTAGGCCAGTCAGCTCCGCGCCCTGACATCCCCGCCCTGCGCAACCCACAGGTTCTCTCCCAGACGCAGGACCACCGGCAGCGCGTGCTGGTCGCCGCTCCACGCCCTGACATCCCCGCCCTGCGCAACCCACAGGTTCTCTCGCAGACGCAGGACCACCGGCAGCGCGTGCTGGTCGCCGCCGCCAAGAACATCCGCATCTGGTTCATCAAGGTGCGCAAGATCAAGGGCATCTACCACACGCTGAACCTGTTCAACCTGGACGTGACGCAGAAGTGTCTGATCGCCGAGTGCTGGATCCCGGTGGACGACGTGAGTGCGGTGCAGCTGGCGCTGCGGCGCGGATCGGAGCGGGCTGGGTCGACCATCAGTCCCGTGCTGAACCTGCTGACCACGCACGAGGCGCCGCCGACGTTCAACCGCACCAACAAGTTCACCAACGGCTTCCAGACGCTGGTGGATGCGTATGGTGTGGCCAATTATCGCGAGCTGAACCCAGGTGAGGGAATGGGCTGGAGGAGATGGTAGGGGAATGGGCTGGAGGAGATGATAGGGATTACAGGATTATGGGTATATTGTGGAGAGGGTTGCTGTGCATCTCGAACACCAGTGAGATAGTGGACTGTGCATGTAGAGCAGTGAGTTTCGGTAGATTTCCAACTCATGCTATGTCGAAACAGGTCGATCTTGCTGTCAAATCTCCGGGGATCCTGTCGAGCCTTGATACTTGATTGATAGCCTTTTGACTCATGTTTTCATGACACTGATGTACATGTGATCAACCGTCCTCGTGTGCCCCCCGTGCTCCGCAGCGCCGTACACCGTCATCACGTTCCCGTTCCTGTTCGGCGTCATGTTCGGAGACATCGGTCACGGCTTGATCATGGCGCTGTTCGCCCTCTGGATGGTGCTCAACGAGAAGAAACTCGGCTCCAAACGCATCGATAACGAGGTACGCGCGGGGCTCAGATGCGGCGGCGGCGGCGGGGGTCGTGTGCTGGGTAAGGGGCGGAGATGCGAGCGGAGAAGGGGCGCCACATAACCATTGAGTTGAGGCGCCCTTAAGCCCAAATCATCATCATCATCATGCGAGCTGGGATATGTGCGGACAAACGCTGCGGGAGCTTAGTTTATGGCGTGTCGTGACTTGGGTGCGCATGCTTTAAAACGACTGCAGCGGTGTTTTTGTGTCATGACCTGAGCCGGGAGAGATTGAAAAAATGGAGAGTAGAATTTCTTGTTCGGGAAATTTCCATTTTCATTTTTAAAGTAATTTTATTTGGAAAGTAAAAATTTCTGATTGTTATAGATGTTAGTCCTTGTGAGGAAAATATAATGTTATTTCAAGTACAATGTCGGTAAGATCAGGTAAAAAGAGCGCAATTTCCAGGACAAAAATAGAGCAAAGTTCTTTGGATCCAGAAAGTTTAGAAAATGGCCAAAATCTCAAGGCTGCTCGGGAATGTTTGCATTATGATGGAGCGGGGACGTTTTTAGATCTGATTTATTACAGCCATGAGTCAAACGGCATCAAGCGATGCAGTTTTCACTCGTGCACGTTGTTTCTATGGGATGTTAGTATACGTTATATCACATGCAATTTTGCCCTGCTCGATCTTTTGCCGAGAAAACGCCGAGCTCAGAGAGCTTCACAAGAGTAGTCCTCCGATTCGGCCAGCTGATAGCTCCGAATACGTCTTATTCCTGCACTGCCCATCTGCTGAAGACACGTCGAGCGCGACTGTAATTGTATACTTATTGTCACTGACTCCCCCCCCCTCCCCCGCTCGCAGATCGCGTCCATCTTCTTCGGTGGCCGCTACATCATCCTGCTGATGGGCTTCTTCTCCATGTACACCGGCATCATCTACAACGACATCTTCTCCAAGTCGCTCAACATCTTCGGCTCTGCGTGGCGCATCGGCTTCACCGAAGCGGAGATCAACGGCACGGAGCTGGAGACGCTGATGCTGCCTCCGGAGAACACCACCTGCTACCGCGGCGACCCGTACGTCTTCGGCTTCGACCCCGTCTGGCAGCTCACTGAGAACAAGGTGACGTACCAGAACGCCTTCAAGATGAAGCTCTCCGTGCTGCTCGGCGTCGCCCAGATGGTGTTCGGCGTCATTCTGTCCATCTTCAACTACGTGTGAGTGGGAGTGGTGCTCAATGGGGAAGGTTGGGCGAAATGAGAGTGGCAGGGTTTATGATTTGGTTAAAGGGCGCTCCGGCTACTTTGGACGTACGGTGCCCAGCAGTGTCGGGATGTTGAAGGGGTTAGTGGCGAGGTATGTGGCGGCTTTAAGCTCCAAACATCATCTGCATTAGATGTAAGATATATTATATGCACGCGCTTTGTCGTGGGCTTGTGCAGAGGGTCAGCGAGGCTATTCATGCGTGCCAATGTCTGCAATAGACATGTATGGGCTATTATGCGTAAATTGGGGTGGATGCAAGTAAACGTGAGCCTATGTGTGGTGTGGATTGTCCTGGCAATGGTTGTCCAGTGTCCACTGGGAATGGTTGTCCAGTCCAGTGACTGAAATTTGTCGACGTGATTTACTTAGTCCTGAGTGAGGTTAACAGTGATAATATGTCTATTACATGGCATGATGACAATGATTTGGGCCTAGGAGCACATCTAAACTACAAAGGTCATATGGCTCCTGCTTGAATTTAACTTCCTCTCTGTGCCGGGGTTTGAGTGACCACGAACTTCTGTCTACTGATGTACATGTACACTACTGATTATGTAGTTGAGTATCTTACTGCTGCTCTTGTGTGCCCTTCGTAACTTACCCCGTCTCTGTTCCGCAGTAACTTCCGCCAGATCTCGGACATCTTCACCATGTTCCTGCCGCAAATGTTGTTCCTGCTCTGCCTGTTCGGCTGGCTCTGCATGCTCTGTCTGCTCAAGTGGTCCATGTACAGCGCCAGCTACGTGGGCCGCTACGGCTCGCACTGCGCGCCCTCGCTGCTGCTGATCTTCATCGACATGTTCCTGCTGAAGGACATGAACGTCGACGTCACGGACGAGGATAAGCAAATCGGCTGCGACGGCTACCTGTTCGACGGCCAGCGCGAGCTGCAGTATGGCCTGCTGGCGCTGGGCGTTATGTGCATTCCATGGATGCTGCTCGCGAAACCGATCCTTATCTACCGCCAGCGCAAGGCGGCGGCGGCGACGGCGGCAGTGACGAGGGCGTCGCTGCCGCACACGGCGGCCGAGCCGCGGCCCAGCACCACCGTCGACGGAGAAGAGGAACATCACGAGGAAGAGGAGGAGTTCAGTGAGATCTGCATCCACCAGGCGATCCACACCGTGGAGTACGTGCTCGGCTCCATCTCGCATACGGCCTCCTACCTCCGGCTCTGGGCGCTGTCCCTGGCGCATTCGCGTGAGTTGATCGGTCGCGAACACGGCCTCCTACCTCCGGCCTTGAGGTGCTTTCCGTGATTCACCTCTGTGCAATCTGACTGGCAAAAATTAATGAGCATTTGTAGAGACAAAGACGTATTTTGTAAGTCCTGAGGTTGACTGCTTGCCTTTTATAGATGCGAACTTGTGTCATTTGAAAATGTGTGTTTCCTTAATTACTGTTGAACTAATTAATCCGTCGAGGATTCTGCCATGCAGTTCCAGCGAGTATTCGTATCTTGGAGTCGATTATCAGTAAACTCGATTACGTATACCGTTACATAGGTAACGGGCCGTTAATATTCTGTTCTGTCCTCTCAGAGCTGTCTGAGGTGCTGTGGACGATGATCCTGGTGAACGGCTTCATGCTCACCACCGAGTACTGGGGCAGCGTCATCCTGTTCGCCATCTTCGCCATGTGGGCCGTGCTCACCGTCAGCATCCTGATCGTCATGGAGGGCCTGTCCGCCTTCCTGCACACCCTCCGACTGCACTGGTGAGACACGGCGCTGACTATTATCATCCTAGTTACCATCCTAGTGTTATTCTAATATCGCCTATTTTCTTTCTAGTATCATCCTAGTATTATTATAATATCGCCTATTTTCTTTCTAGTATTATCCTAGTATTATTGCAGCATGTTATTGTTCATAATATCTCCGTAGTCACTGTCACCCTTGTATCATTCTGGTATGTTTCTTCGGATTCCGATTTAGATAGTGTTCGGGAACATCCAAGATAAGTGTGTGGCGGCGCAGTGGTATTCGCTGGAGGCGCGTCTTGTAGACCTGAACTCATTGACGACTCATTGGCAGGACCTCAACCCCTGCCTCTGAGCGTTGAAGTCATATTGAAGTGAAGTCACATTGAAGTCTCCATGCCTTGACTACAGCTAAACTCTTGTGTGCGGTGTTTGTCGGTGTTGGTGATCCACGGCCCCACGCCGCTGTCTGACGCGTCCGTTCTGCCCCGCCAGGGTCGAGTTCCAGTCCAAGTTCTACAAGGGCGAGGGATACCCGTTCATGCCGTTCAGCTTCAGGGAGATTATCAAGGAGGCTGACGCTGAGGAGTAGCCGCAGCGCGGTGGCGGCGGCGGTGGTGGTGGCGGTGGCGGTGGCGCACGTTTTAACATCTTCCACGATCGTCGGCTGCCTAGGATATGGCCATGTTGCCGCCCGCAGGGCGTTGGTAGCTCTGCTACCATATCCATTATCCACTGATCCAGGGTTTCCGGACAATCGGCCGCGGAAAGCGCGTGGAGCTCACTATTTATGCTGATATAAAACCATGTAAAACTATTATACGCTATATAGAACTATTACATGCTGATGTTTAATCTCCGCGCAGAGGACTGTCGATCTTGCCACGTTCTTGCAAGGCACCACTGAGCAATAAGCGAACCCCCTAGATCCCAAATAATCATCAGCGATAAGAGTGCGTGTTAAAAGTGCCTTTATATGTTATCTCGCTGTTATGTGTGATCGCTTTGAACCTTGAACTAGAAGTAGGTGTGTTTTTTCCTGGATATTGCTCATTCACCCTTTTTATGATGTAATATGATCAAATTATGTTTTTTTAAATGGGTCAAAATTTGTTCTGCGAAACCCATCAGCACCGTTTTTTTCTTTCGTTTTACCAATTTATAAGCTACCCATGAATTTGGCCAAAATTCACATTTTCTCACTTTTGGTGCTACAGGGCTAATTTTTGGTTTATTGAAAACGCATACCCCAAATTTGTTTTTTCAAGTGTTCTTAATTTCGAGTACAATTGAAAAAACTGACTATACCCCTGAGCTCTACCTGAACGTGCTACACAAGTAATTTATCACGGCTGGGTGACTCTCCAATCGACAGGACGGACGGTATTTTATTTCTTGCGTATCATAGTGCTTTCAATGATTCAAGCATGATGTTGAATCAAATAAACCATGACAAACTCGTTACCACCGAATCGTTAAGATGTTGCGACTGGACCCGCATGTGCTCCCAGCGTTTATATATTGTACAATACATGATTTTAATGATTATTTCCTCTTTTTATGAAACAACAAAATTCAACTTTGAATTGCTGATGCGTTTTTCAAGTAGCTTATGTTCGGTATCTTTGCTTGAGTCCAGGAATCTGGCAACGGTGAAGCGGGCCTTGCCAATGGAAGTGTATGCAGTAGCTAATACCATTGTGCAGCTGGTACTGGGGCTTTACGACTACGCGACTGTCGGCATTTTAAGTCGGGTCTCTGACATCGGCTCGAGCGGGGCAACCGACTGACCTCGTCAGCAGCCAAGCTCGACGAGCTTGGCTGCTCCTGTCAGGAGTACTTACTGTTTAAATATATGTGGAGATATATTTTTTTTCTCTCCACATATATTTAAACGGTTTGTTTTTTAGTGCCGAGGGCAGCCAGGCGGCGGCGGCAACTACTTTGAACCCCCCTCCTGACGGGTTCAACGCTCTACCGAAAGGAACCACCCGGATCATTGCAAACCCGCGTCCTTCGCACGTGACTTGCAACATTATCATACACAGTCGCAATATTTACATAGACCCTGATCGATGTGTCGCAAGCCCCATAGCACCTAATGTTAGCACGGCCCAGTATAGGCAGAATAATGAGCCGTGGTAAGCATAGGTCTGGTGCAATGGGGCTTGCGTTTGTGCTTGCGACACATCAATCAGGGCCATAGACGAAATTCCCAAACACATCTGCTCAAAACTCCATCATGAGAGTCCCTTATATTGTCAAAACTCAACCCTGCAAGTCGTGCATATTGCTCCGCGTCCCATCACTCAAAACAACCCCGAGGCGCACATAACAGTAACACAGGGAATGCATAGCGGGCAGTGTAAATGTCTCCACACCTGGAGTCGAACACGGCCCCCCCTCCCTCGCCACGGACTAGTTAGTATGTCTCCGCCATCATGAGAACAACGAGCGCGGACCAGCCTGTGAACGGCCGACATCCCTGCCCCCAGCCCGTCTTGTCGTTATACTGCTCCCACACGTAACCAGTACGTTTGTACTCCTTGACAATGTTCTTCACCAGAGCCTGCCGTAGTTTGTCGTAAACCCGCCGCGCCCGCTCTTGGTGCGGCCCGGGGGCGTCACCATAATACCGTAACGCGCGCACCGCCAGGAAGTTGACGTTAATCCATATGGGACCCCGCCAGTACGGCGGGTCGTGCTCCGTGTTCTTCCTGTTGTAGAGCGGCGCCGTTTTCGCGAGCGAGCGCAGACCGAAGTCGGTCCAGAGGCCGCGCGGGTCCTCGAGGCCATCGAGGAGCCGGCCGAGCCGAGGAGACTCGGGAGAAAGCAGCTGCAGCAGCAGCGGGAACAGACCGACGTAGCCGAGGGCGTTCACGTACCGCAGCTCGGGCTGCTGGTCTGCGCGACGGACTAGACCAGGTGGCGCGGACGGACGCTGACCGGGTCGGTCGGCAGGCGGCGCCGGCGGCCGCACCAACCTCACTGCGTCCGTGTGCAGGCCGAAATCGGCAAACGCGCCCACCTCTTCGCTCCAGTGGAGCGCGTCCAGGCGCGCCGGGTCCGCCAGGAAGTCGAACGTGCTTCGGTACTGCTCCGCCGGCTCGTCAATGACGTCGCCGATGTCGGCGAGCAGCGCCGACGCGAGCGTCATCCAGCAGCGGAGGTCCACGTGCCGCTCGTCGGCGTTCGGGTGAGACGCGCGCGGGAAGTCGTCGAGCCCCGACGTCAGCGTCTTCGGGTTGAGCTCGCTGACGGCGCGCGGGTCGCGGCCGCGCCAGCGGTACGAGCCCGGTATCTCGCCCGTCTGGGTGTCGTTGAACCAGGCGTACCAGGTCCGCAGCCGCGGCCAGAGCCGGCGCAGGTAGTCCCGGTCGTCCTCGGTGGGTGCGTCTCCCATCCGTCGCACCATCGCGTGCAGCGACAGCAGCAGCGTCGGCGGGTTGGCGTTCGAGTTGCGCTGCACGACGAACTCGTCCGGCACCTTGCTGCGCGCCTCCGATCCGAGGATCTGCTCGCGCGGGATCCAGCCCTCGGTGTTCATCAGATCCAGCCAGTGGGCCACGATGTCGCGCGCGATCTCCATGTCCCACTGCGACACCAGGAGGTTGTGGAAGCCCTCGTCCCAGAGGAAGCCTCGCGGGAAGAAACTCCGCGACGGCACGGCGCTGTAGAGCGGCGCTGGCCAGTACGGCACCGGCTCGGCGTTATACCTCGACTGCACCATAGATGAGCCGTAAAAGTACCCGATGCCGCCCACCATGTTGCTGAGCGCCGCCTGAGCGAACCGCACCTCCTCCTCACCATAACCCTTCTGCGCCAGCGCGAACTTGCGCTCGAACGTGCGCGCGAACCCCTCGCGATGCCTCGCCAGCATTAGGTCATACAGCTGTCCGCCAAGCGGCGCCGGCCGCGGCGCGCTCCCCGACTCAAACCGCACCTCCAACTCGAACGGCACGGCCGCCATTGCCTGGAACACGACAAAGTTCGGTTTCCGCTCGGCTCCAGCGCCAAACATCTCCCCAACGAGTCCGATGTACCGCTGATCGGCCGTCTGAACGAGCCTGAAGCCGCGCACCGCTGTCTCCCGCAGCTGGTGCAGGCCGGGCGCGCGCGCAGCCAGGTAGAACTGGCGCTGCAGCCGGCCCGAGGACACGTGGAAGCTCATGCTGAAGTCGCCGAGCGCCTCGGAGGTGCCATGCACGGCGCGGAGAGTGTCGCCGGCGGCGTCAGTCACCAGGGCGTCGCCCTCGCCGGCGTCGTCGTCCAAGGCGATGTAGTAGAGGAGGGAGATCTGAAGACCGTCCAGCTCCTGGGTCTGAGGGTGCGGACAGAAAAAGAACACGGTTAGTGGAGGCAGCTCACACGGTGGCAGAGAAGTGCTGAGTATACGTACAGATTAACTGGCTCTACTTCCTCACAGCTCGTGGTTCCTGCATGAACCCAGCTTCCGAAATCTGATTAACTATTTTCTCGAAGATGAAGCAGGCGTTCAAACCGCTGCGTGGCAATAGCCAAATGCGGCAGCGTAGATGTGGCAACCATTCGTTGGAAATCAAACTACGGATAAGCTGTGAACTGCAAAGCCAGCCTGACTCCTTAAGTCCTGAAAGTTCCTTATAACCTCGCTCAGTCCTAAAAAGTTAGTTACCGGTAATTTGGGTTAAAGGTCACGCCGACCGCGTTGGCAGTTTGACTCACTAGATAGTTAAGACACGTCTGCAGCTTCAACTCAACATCTTTCCACGCCAGTAGTCGTGTGTGATTGGGGTTTTTGGCGGGCGCTTTAGCACATTGAGGCTATCAAGCGCCCCACGCCAGTAGTCAAAGCGTGACGCGTCTAACCTTGGGCGTGGCCTTGATCCTGGCGGTCCAGTCTCCGCCGTGCTCGCCGCCGGGCCTCTTCACGAAGGTGGTCTCCAGCCGCACGTGCTTGTCGATCAGCTCCTGGACGCCGAAATGTCGGCCGTCGTGCTGGAGCCAGCCGTACCGGTCCAGGCCATCGCCCTGCTCACACCAGTGCCTGAAACGAACACAGGGAGGGGGTGATATTTTGGGACAGGAGGTGGAGAAGTGACAACTTCTGCAGTCTGCAGTCCAGTGTTGGAAATTTGGTCATTTTCTGGTCTTTTGAGGGTCCACAAGATTTTGCTCTCTTGAAACATTTACTCTCTTTTCATGTAATTAACTGCTTACATTTTCATATTCAACTTTTTCAGGTAAAAGCACCCTCATACTTGGTGTGTCAGAGAAAGCAGTGTCTGTTGTTACAATAAACAAAAAATCTTTAATAAAGTCAGCTAGCTTAGTTTTTTTTACCAGATACTGGACAATGAGCCATAACTTTCAAGCAGTGAAACCACTAGCTCTGCAATGCATGCAGCATGGATAATTGGACCTCTTAAATCAGCTTCTTTTGATAAACATCAAAATGATTGGAAACATTTTTGAAAATGAAAAATGGCCTGAAAATGTCAGAAATTTGCTCTCAATCTGCCGGTCATTTACTCTCCGGGACCAGGTCCTGAAATTAATTTTCCAACACTGGTCAGCACCCAGTCCACACCAGTGCCTGGCTGATACACACGCAGGGAGTGAGAGTGGTGTCAGCTTTCCTGCTCATACCAGTGCCTGATCCGTATACAGGGAGAGGGAAAGCATAGCATTACACCCCCACCTGTCTCCTCAACTGTGATGATGACTTGAGTTCAGGGATGCCGGAACTGCACGTCTCCTGATCTGACCCCGTGCCAACCTGACCATATCCGGTACCCCTGATCTGGTACAGCGCCCCCTACTCTGACTCGGCGCCCCCTACCCTGACACGGCGCCCCCTACCCTGACCCGGCGCCCCCTGATCTGACCCGGTGACCCAGTGACTGACCCGGTGACTGACCCGGTGACTGACCCGGTGAATCGGTGACTGGCCCAGTGACCCGGTGACTGACCCGGTGATTGACCCGGCGATCCGGTGACTGACACGGTGACCCGGTGACTGACCTGATGGGAAGCTCTCCGCCCTGGAACATGGCCGGGGTGAACCACATCAGGCCGGTGACCGGAGAGCGCGGGTGACGCGTCTTCATCCCGAAGTAGGCCCCTGGACGATACGAGCCCCAGTAGCGCTCATCGGCGGCGGCAGGGTCGGCCGCCTGAGGGAGGGGAGGGGGGCAAGAACACAGAGTTAGTGATGGATCAAGCGCCGACCATTTACAGACTTCTGAAGGGAAGTTCATTATTCATTGTTGTGTCCAGCTTGATTAATTGCTTTACATGTTGCATCAGATATCAGCAATGAAATGAGGAAGTATTTAACCATTAACTTGTCATATAATGCTAATAAATTAAATAATGACACCTAATGGCCTTGATATAATCATAACGACTTGAATCAATGCTAACATATTCATACTATCTTCCAATACCGCCAGTCAGGCAGCCTCCCGTCACCCCGGTACCTCAGTGCTACTCCACCTGCTTCTAACGTGAACCCTAATTAGGCGTCAACCAAGAAGTCCTGACAAAGACGTCCCCTGCCTCCCCAGCGTCATACCTTGGGTGCGGCTAGTGGTGTGTTGACCCTCCTCTCCATGTACCCCTGGTACGCCAGGTACCCTCCGAGAGATAGCAGCACGCCGGCAGCGGCCCAGATGAGCAGCGAGGTGGGACCGGGCCCCGACCCGCCTCCTGGCACTGCGTTCCGCTTCTGGCGCGGGTAAGGCCCGGAGTTGGCGGCGGCCGCCGCCGAGCTGGCCGCCACCGGGCCGCGGTGACGCGCCTTGCCCATCCTCCTGCCGGCAGGGGGAACACAGAGGAAGGAGTGAGACACAGAGGCAGGGGGTGAGACACAGAGGCAGGGGGTGAGACACAGAGGAAGAGGTGAGACACAGAGGCAGGGGGTGAGACACAGAGGAAGGGGTGAGACAACAGAGGCAGTGGGAGAAAACAGAGGCAGGGGAGAAACACAGAGCAGGGGGAGACACAGAGCAGGGGGTGAGACCACAGAGGGCAGGGGGGAGACACGAGGCAGGGGGAGACACAGAGGCAGGGGGATGAGAACAGAGGCACGGGGTGAGAACACAGAGGCAGGGGTGAGACACAAGGCAGGGGTGGGACACAGAGGCAAAGGGGGTGAGACACAGAGGCAGGGGGTTGAGACACAGAGGCAGGGGGTGAGACACAAGGCAGGGGGAGACACAGAGGCAGGGGTGAGAAAAACACATGAGGCAGGGGAGAACACAGAGGCAGGGGGTGAGACACGAGGAAGAGGTGAGAACAGACAGAGCAAGGGGTGAGACACAGAGGCAGGGGAAGACACAGAGGCAAGGGGGTGAAGACACAGAAGGCAGGGGGAGACACAGAAGGCAGGGGGTGAGACACAGAAGGCAGGGGGTGAGACACAGAGGAAGAGGTGAGACGGAAGATACAAGAGGCAGGGGTGAGCACAGAGGCAGGGGGTGAACACAGAGGAAGAGGTGAGAAGCACAAGACGGCAGGTGAGACACAGAGAAGAGGTGCGACACAGAGGCAGGGGGTGAGAACACAGAGGGCAGGGGTGAGACACAGAGGCAGGGGTGAAACACAGAGGCAAGGGGTGAGACACAGAGCAGGGGTGACACAGAGGCAGGGGTGAGACACAGAGGCAGGGGTGAGAACACAGAGGTCAGGGTGAGACACAGAGCGAGGGGTGAGACCAGAGCAGGGGGTGAGACCAGAGGCAGGGGGTGAGAAACAGAGGCAGGGGTGAGACACGAAAGAGGCAGGGGTGAGCACAGAGGCAGGGGGTGAGAACACAGAGGCAGGGGGTGAAGAAACAGAGGCATGGGGTGAGAACAGAGGGGGGTGAGACCAGAGGCAGGGGGTGGACACAGAAGGAGAGGTGAGACACAGAGGCAAGGGGGTGAGACACAGAGGAAGAGGTGAGAACACAGAGGCAGGGGTGAAGACACAGAAGGCAGGGTGAGACACAGAGGCAGGGGTGAGACACAAGAGGCAAGGGTGAGACACAGAAGGCAGCGGTGACACAGAGGCAGGGTGAAGACACAGAGGGCAGAGGGTGAGACACAGAGGAGGGGTGAGACACCAGAAAGGCAGGGGTGAGACACAGAGGCAGGGGTGAGAACACAAAGAAAAAAAAAGGCAGGGGGTGAGAAACAGAGGCAGGGGTGAGACGCACAGAGGCAGGGGTGAAGACAAGAGGGCAAAGGGGTGATGACACAGAGCAGGGTGGAAAACCAGAGGCAGGGTGAGACACAAGAGGCAGGGGTGAGACCAGAGGGCAGGGGGTGAGGAACAGAGGGCGGGGTTGAAGACCAAGAGGCAGGGGTGAGACACAGAGGCAGGGGGTGAGACAACAGAGGCAGGGGTGAGACACAGAGCAGGGTGAGACACAGAGGCAGGGGTGAGACACAGAAGGCAGGGGTGAGACACAGAGGCAGGGGGTTGAGACACAGAGGCGGGGGAGACACAGAGGCAGGGGGTGAGACACAGAGGCAGGGGGGAGACACAGAGGCAGGGGGAGACACAGAGGCAGGGGGTGAGACACAGAGGCAGGGTGAGACACAGAGGCAGGGGGTGAGAAACACAGAGGGCAGGGTGAGAACACATCGCAATTAGAGGCAGGGGTGAGACACAGAGGCAGGGGGAGACACAGAAGGCAGGGGTGAGATACAGAGGCAGGGGTGAGACACAGAGGGCAGGGGGAGACACAGAGGCAGGGGGTGAGATACAAGGCAGGGGTGAGACACACGGCAGGGGTGGACACAGAGGCAGGGGGTGAGACACAGAGGGCAGGGTGAGACACAGAGCAGGGGTGAGACACAGAGGCAGGGGGTGAGACAACAGAGGCAGGGGGAGAACACAGAGGCAGGGGTGAGACACAGAGGCAGGGTGAGAACACAGAGGCAGGGGAGACAACAGAGGCAAGGGGGAGACACAGAGGCAGGGGTGAAGACCAGAGGCAGGGGAAGAGACACAGAAGGCAGGGGTGAGACACAGAAGGCAGGGGTGAACACAAGAGGGCAGGGGTGAGAGACAGAGGCAGGGGGTGAGACAAGTTAGGCAGGGGGTGAGACACAGAGGTCAGGGGTGAGACACAGAGGGCAGGGGGGTGAGACACAGAGGCCTAGGGAGACCACAGAGGCAGGGGTGAGACGCAGGGGTGAGACACAGAGGCAGGGGGTGAGAGCACCAGAGGCAGGGGGTGACGACACAGAGGAGGGGTGAGACACAAGAGGCAGGGGTGAAGACACAGAGGCATGGGGTGAGAACACAGAAGGCACGGGGGAAGACACCAGAGGCAGGGGTGAGACACAGATGGCAGGGTGAGACACATGAGGCAGGGTGGAGGAGAAACACAGAGGCAGGGGGTGAGACACAGAGGCAAGGGGTGAGGACACAGAGCAAGGGGGTGAGACACAGAGGCCGAGGGGTGAGACACAGAGGCAAGGGGGAAGACACAGGAGGCAGGGGGTTTGAACACAGAGGCAGGGGGAGACACAGGAGGCAGGGGTGAGACA
Source organism: Semibalanus balanoides (assembly GCA_014673585.1). Classification (NCBI taxonomy): domain Eukaryota; kingdom Metazoa; phylum Arthropoda; class Thecostraca; order Balanomorpha; family Balanidae; genus Semibalanus; species Semibalanus balanoides. The sequence continues at coordinate 130,350 of VOPJ01005179.1, read as the reverse complement.
CAGAGGCAGGGGAGGAGACAGAGGCAGGGGTGAGACACAGAGGCAGGGGGTGACACAGAGGCAGAGGTGAGACACAGGAGGCAGGGGGAGCACAGAGGCAGGGGTGAGACACAGAGGCAGGGGAGACACAGAGGCAGGGGGTGAGACACAGAGGCAAGGGGGAGACACAGAGGCAGGGGTGAGACACAGAGCAAGGGGGAGACACAGAGGCAAGGGGTGAGACACAGCGAGGAGGGGAGAGACAGAGGCAGGGGTGAGACACAGAGGCAGGCGGTGAGACACAGAGGCGGGGGAGACACAGAGGCAGGGGGTGAGACACGAAGGCAAGGGGTGAGACACAGAGGAAGGGGTGAGACACAGAGGCAGGGGGTGAGACCACAGAGGCAGGGGGAGACACCAGAGGCAGGGGGTGAAGACACAGAGGCAGGGGGAGACACAGAGGCAGGGGTGACGACAACAGAGGCAGGGAGAGACAGAGGCAGGGGGTGAAGACCAGAGGCAGGGGTGACACAGAGGCACGGGTGAGACAACAGAGGCAGGGGGAAGACACAGAGGCAGGGGTGAGACACGAGGCAGGGTGAGACACAGAGGCAGGGGGATGAGACATCAGAGGCAGCGGGGTGAGACACAGAGGCATGGGTGAGACACAGGAGGCCATGGGTGAGTACACAGAGGCAGGGGGTGAGACACAGAAGGCAGGGGGAGACACAGAGGCAGGGGTGAGACACAGAGGCAATGGGTGAGACACAGAGGCATGGGTGAACCACAGAGGCCAGGGGGTGAGACACAGAGGCAGGGTGAGACACAGAGGCAGGGGTGAGACACAGAGGCGAGGGTGGTGAGACACAGAGGCAGGGTGAGTACACAGAGGCGGGGTGAGCACAGAGGCAGGGGGTGAGAAACAGAGGCAGGGGGTGAGACAAGAGGTAGGGGGTGAGACACAGAGGCGGGGGGATGAGACACAGAGGCAAGGGTGAGACACAGAGGCAGGGGGTGAGACATGCACAGAGGCAGGGGGTGCACAAGAAGACCAGGGGTGAGACAACAGAGCAGGGGTGAGCACAGAGCAGGGGTGAAAACAGAGAAGAGGGGTGAGACACAGAAGGCAGGGGGAGACACAGAGGCAAGGGTGAGACACAGAGGCAGGGGTGAACACAGAGGCAGGGTGAGACACAGAGGGCAGGGGTGAGACACAGGGCAGGGGGTGAAGACACACAGAGGCAGGGTGACACAGAGGCAGGGGTGAGACACAGAGGCAGGGGATGAGACACAGAGGAATGGTGAAGACACAGAGGAAGGGTGGAGGACACACGAGGCACGGGTGAGACACAGAGGCAAGGGGTGAGAACAGAGGCAGGGGAGACACAGTGGCAGGGGGTGAGACACAGAGCAGGGGGGTAGACACAGAGGCAGGGGAGACACAGGGCAGGGGGAGACCAGTTCAACAGAGGCAGGGGTGAGACACGAGGTCAGGGGGAGACACAGAGGCAGGGGGAGACACAGAGGCGGGTGTGAGACACAAGAAGGCAGGGGGGAGACACGAGGCCGGGGGAGACACAGAGGCAGGGAGACACAGAGGCAGGGGTGAGACATCAGAGGCAGGGGGTGACACAGAGACAGGGGTGAGACAAGAGGCGGGGGTGAGACACAGAGGCAGGGAGACACAGAGGCAGGGGTGACCACAGAGGCAGGGGTGAGACAGAGGCAGGGAGACAACAGAGGCCAGCGGGGTGAGACACAGAGGCAGGGGTGAGACACAGAGGCAGGGGTGAGACACAGAAGGGCAGGGGTGAACACAGAGGCAGGGGTGACAAGAGGCAGGGGTACACAGAGGCAGGGGTGACACAGAGGCAGGGTGAGACACAGAGGCAAGGGTGAGACCAGAAGGCAGGGGTGAGACACAGAGGCAGGGGGTGAGACACAGAGGAAGAGGTGAGACACAGAGGCAGGGGGTGTACACGAGAAGGAGGCGGTGAGACAGCAGCAGGCAGCGGGGTGAGACACAAGAGGCAGGGGTGAGACAACAGAAGGCAGGGGTGAGACACAGAGGCATGGGTGAGACACAGAGGCAGGGGGAGACACAGAGGCAGGGGGAGACTACAGAGGCAGGGGGTGAGACCACAGAGGCAGGGGGTGAGACCACAGAGGCAGGGGGAGACACAGAGGCAGGGTGAGACAGCAGAGAGAGGGGGGAGACACAAGAGGCAGGGGGTGAGACAACAGAGGCAGGGGTGAGAACACAGAGGCAGGGGGAGAACACAGAGGCAGGGGGTAGGGAGATCACAGAGGCAGGGGGAGACACAGGCAGGGGTGAAGGGACACAGAAGCAGGGGTGAGACACAAGAGCAGGGTGAGACACAGACGGGCCAAAGGGGGTGAGCACAGAGGCAGGTGAGACACAGAGGCAGGGGGGAGACCACAGAGGCAAGGGTGAGACACGAGGCATGGGGTGAGACCAGAGGCATGGGGTGAGACACAGAGGCAAGGGGGTGAGACACAGAGGCCAGGGGGAGACACAGAGGCAGGGTGAGACACAGAAAAAGGGCAAGGGTGACACAGAGGCAGGGGTGAGACACAGAGAGGGGGCTGACACAGAGACAGGGGTGAGACACATGAGGCAAGGGGTGAACATGAGGCAGGGGTGAGACACAGAGGCAGGGGTGACACAGAGGAAAGGGGTGAGACACAGAGGCATGGGGGTGACAACAGAGGCAGGGTGAGACCACAGAGGCAGGGGGAGACACAGAGCAGGGGTGAAGACAGCAGAGGCAGGGGGTGAGACACAAGGCATTTGGTGAGACACAGAGCAGGGGGTGACCAGAGGCAGGAGGTGAGACAACAGAGGCAGGGGGGAGACACATGAAGGCAGGGGGATGACACAGAGGCAGGGGGAAGAACAACCAGAGGCAGGGGGAGACACAGAGGCAGGGGGTGAGACAACAGAGGCCAGGGGTGGAAACAGAGGCAGGGGGTGAGACACAGAGGCAAGGGGTGAGACATCAGAGGCAGGGGTGAGACACAGAGGCAGGGGTGAGACACAGAGGAAGGGGGGAGACACAGAGGCAGGGGGAGACACAGAGCAGGGGTGAGAAACAGAGGCAAGGGTGAGACAACAGAGGCAGGGGGAGACACAGAGCAGGGGGAGACACAGAGGCAGGGGGTGAGACCACAGAGGGCATGGGGGTGAGACAGCAGAGGCAGGGAGAACACAGAGGCAGGGATGACACAGAGGCAGGGGAGACACAGAGGCATGGGTGAGACACAGAGGCAGGGGTGAGACACAGACAGAGGCAGGGGTGAGACACAGAGGCAGGGGGTGAGACACAGAGGCAGGGGTGAGACACAGAGGCAGGGGGAGAAACAGAGGCAAGGGGTGAGACACAGAGGCAGGGGTGAGACACAGAGGCAGGGGAGACACAGAGGCAGGGGTGAGACACAGAGGCAGGGGGTGAGACACAGAGGAAGGGGAGGTGAGACAAAGAGGCAGGCGGCAGGGGTCGTTAGGAGGCACCAGTCTTCTGATGCATAGGTCCCCTCAGGCCTGACCATGGCCTTCTCAGGTCTGGTGAGGGCCTTCTCAGGTCTGGTGAGGGCCCTCTCAGGTCTGGTGAGGGCTTCAGGTCTGGTGAGGGCTTCTCGTGTTGTGAGGGCCTTCTCAGGTCGTGGTGAGGGCCTTCTCAGTCTGTGAGGCCCTTCTCAGGTCTGGTGAGGGCCTTCTCAGGTCTGGTGAGGGCCTTCTCAGGTCTGGTGAGGGCCTTCTCAGGTCTGGTGAGGGCCTTCTCAGGTCCGGTGAGGGCCTTCTCAGGTCTGGTGAGGGCCTTCTCAGGTCTGGTGAGGGCCCTCTCAGGTCTGGAAAGGGCCCTCTCAGGCTGGTTCAAAGCCCACTCAGACCAGCAGCTAATGCTCATATTCTGAAATCTGAGGCCTGTCTAGGATCCTTTGCCAGCAGCTGAGCTTCTCTCAGCTGCAAGTTAACAAAAAATAAGGAAGAACAAACATGATCAAATATAGGAGATGAGATGCACTGTGCACACAGCCACATCTATAACAATAGCTTCAACTTTCAAAACATTTCTATAATGTTTTTTTTTTAAATAATACTTTCACAACCTTTTTAAGACTCATTACAGCTTTAAATTCCTCAATAACCACTAACTACCTTTTCAACTCATGTCTAACCTTTTGAAGGTGCACTGGTGTTAGATTATAAGCATATATCTGCATACAATCCCCATGGTTTTGTCTACAACATGGTCTGGGGGGTCCAGGGGGGATAACAGCCCCTCAGTAGGCCTGCAGCGCAGTGAGTGAAGCATTCTAAATGTGGATCCTGCATCCACAACTGCTGTAAAGGTTAGGTAAGGTTTGATTATGCTATTACAATTGATTCCTGACATATCCTGGTTCATGGGGATCATCTTCAGATAGATGCTTGTTAAGGTTAGGGCCAGAAAGTGAACAAAGTACTAAAACTGAGTGAAATACAGTTGCCACAGTGTTAGGAGGTTAGGAATGAGGGACTAAAGGTTGGATAATAGAAAAAGCTGCAGAGAAGGCTGATTTGGGCTTGAGACATGGCAAAAACATAAGTTGAGATACAAAAGTTTCAAAGAAGGGTTGTTAAGGCGCTGATTATTGCAACCCTGTGATTTGCGCTCTTGAGGCAAAGTAAATGAAGTATGATCACCAATGTCTTAATCTACTGGTATTTGGTAAGCATCACCATCTTAACAAAGCAACTAATATGAGGCGCAGATCCATAATCCTTCCCAGGAGAGGGCGCAATAATGGGCAATGTTTATTTTAAGGCCAGTAAAATGTGTGGGTACAAGCAACTTGTATTGTTACTTTCAAATATCAGGTATCTTGGGTAACAAATAGTGATCATGAAGAACGTTGCAACAATTTTAAGAATATTTGACAGCTTTTCGTTGAATTCATGTCTTCAGGGGAGGGCGCGCGCACCAGCGACAACCCCTACCTACATCCGCGCTTGAATATTAAGGGATGGCAATTGACATAAACTTTGCATTGCCTGCAAAATGCAATCGTAAAATAAATTGTCATCCATTCCATCAACTTACTTTTACGATGGAATACGATGAGGTTACGTTATACTTTTACCGGCGCCCGGCGCGTGGTGGTACCTGAGAAAATATAAGTACACAATCTGCAAATACATAATTGCTGATACATAATTGCATAATTTCTGAAAGTGCGGCTGTGATCGGTTTACGCTAATCTTTCTACTTTTTCTGTTCATGAACAGCTATTGACGAATGGTCTTGCAATATTTACGCTATCATTAGCAAAATATATTAAAGTGAGCAGCTGGGAATAATTCAGACAAACTTCACGCATCTGCTACAAATCTAAAATGTCAACAACACGTCAACAATCAAAAATGAAGGACGTCAATAGAACTTGGGGTAGAACCTCTATATAAAACTGTCCTTTTGAATGACGTCACATAATTTTATTGGCTACTTTCTTCAAATAGGTCCTGATCATGTTCTTATAAATGCTGTACTTAGTTCATCATTATTTAATTATTTTGAAGCTTAAATCATAAAATAATTTGTTTTAACACTGCAACATTACAAATTAAGGAAAACTGACATTTTCTTTCAGTCACGTTCTAGCAACCACATTCAAGTATAACAGCTTTGACCAATGACGGTTCGAAGCTTCTCTGACGTAACTACTAACTTGTGAGCTGTGCTTGAACGTTGCCTGCCACGTATGCCACGACCACTATGCTTTGTACACAAAAGTCAACATAACGGTGTCCCTTGCCGTCGCAAGTCACGTTCGTGTGTAATTTTCGGTGTTCTTTCAATTTTTTTCTGGAGCTTCAAAGGCTGCAAAGGATACTCACTTTTGTTTCCAAACAGGATCATTGTATTGTGCTTTGTCAAAATATTGAATAAGTTTTTGCCATAGATCACCACTCTGTTTGATGATCTAGGTCACTGTGTGCTTGACCTGCAATGTTAGTAAAGTATTTTATTGACCTTCCTTACAGTGATCTTTGACTAAGGTACCTACCTGTTGGTGTGCCGTTTATGCACAGTATTACAGCATATGGTATTATCAGAAAAGCAGCGGCATTGTGTACTGCAGCGAAATCCCCATATTTATTCTGTCGAAGCAGTTAAATGTAATCTAACATCATGATAATAATAATGGCTTTGTCAGAAGAAATATGGAAATGTTGCTGTGCTGCACCATGCTGCTGTTTTTCTGATACTATATGACACTTTGATGCCATACTGTGCTTAACATGGCACACCAACAGGTACCTTATTAAAAATAATCTTTCTTACTTTCTAAGTTTCAGTCAAATGCATGTTGACTTAAAGCTCTATTCTATGGATCATTACCAAGTAGATTGAACCAAGTTTATTTTAATAACTGTAATTGCAGACATTGACATGGCATAATTCACAAGGCATTCACATTTGATGCTCTTCTTGATGTAAATGATACTATAGAATTGGCCTGGGAGCAGGGACTAGGGAGAGGGTATGTGACTTGCCCTGGGAACTGTTAGACTAGTACCTGACTCACTAAAAAATCAAAATGCAATGTCATGGATAGTCTGGTATTTGGACATACCTGTGTTATGGCCGTCAGTTTACCTATCATATTATTGCATATTAGGTGTCAAAGCTTGTTTAAATTTTTCAGTTTTTGATTCAGAGAATCATTTATATTTTGCTGGAGCAAAAATTTATCTCCCACAGTCACTTGTGATGAGGGGCATTGCCACCATGGGACCTGGGGTGCATGTCCCCCTGATTAACAGGATTTTAACATTAGCCTTATGTGAATGGGAGGCCTGACATTTAACAACAACATAACATAACATAACTTGCTGTCTCCCCCAAACTCCTAGCTCCCCCTACCAACTAAAAAAATATGGTAGGGCCCTGCTTGCAATGCTTGATATGTGATGATTGATTTGCCTGATAACACTGCGACCAATGCTCCTTGTATGATTGCTGCACCCTCCCCACTGTGTGACTGTATCCTCAGCTCTGATACCTACTCTGATAGCAGTATATACTCTAGTCTTCTTGCAGTGCTTACCACAGCTGAGGGTATGTCAAGTTTCTCCAGTCAGGCCTTCCAGTCCAGCATGCATCACAGGACACAGAATGATCTCAATACCAAGCATGAGACCAATGCTTGGTGGTTATGAGTAGCTACTGGGGCATCACACTGGTGTCTGTGAGGTTTTCCATTGAGCTAGTCGATGCTATCCATTTCCAGTGAGTTATTCCTGCCATTGAGTCAGTTCATTGTCCAGGCATTCTAGTGGTTTCCATGATGAACGGTTGGCTGTTTCGTGCTCTTCAGGGACGCTTGAATTATCATCTGCCTCTATGCGAGTGTGACTTGATTCAGTGATGGTCAGCTTTGTTCTAGTGATTTTATTGGCACCATGCACCTGCTACAGGACGTGTGCCAGTTGGAAGAGATGGTGGGTCCTCTGATAAGGCTGCATGAAGCTCTGAAGTGTCCATTCAATGGATGGTCAACCAAGAGTGCTGCTGGCTTCTCTGATTTTTTAATTTCGAGTTCGCCAAGAAAGCTGCCTGCAGTTCTCAGCAGACATCAGGGGCTTGTAATGTTGTTGATGATGTAGAAGTCCTGTACATAACCCTTTATTTACCTTGTATCAACGTTTTCCAGAAGTCTCCCATATGTTCATATAATCTGCTGGGAGAAGTCAGCCACCACATAACTTCTGGATAAGTGAGATCAGGTCTCTGTATGAGTGCCATATAACCCCGGAGTTGTGGTGCCCACTCCCAGAACCCACAGACACACATGAGGAGCTCTCGGTGTTTCGTTTTCCTTGCTACACATCGTGCACTTGGTCCACAAGCGTAGAACTAGAACAGCTTCCATGGCACTGCACCACAGCTGTCTTTCGTGCACCACATCTGTCTCTGTCGGCCCTGGCCGGTGGCTCGACTGCTTATTAGCATGGCACCTCAGGTGCACATCTGTGCGATGACAGCTTCCTCACACGGACACCCGAATGGTCCAGTGGCCTGGCGTGGCTTCGATGTGTGAGTGGATCCCAGCCGGACTGTCCGGCTTACTTTGTTGTCCTCCCAGATGATCATCCATCTCGCTGGTCTCCTAGATGGTCATCTCGCTGGTCTCCCAGATGGTCATCTCGCTGGTCTCCCAGATGGTCATCTCTGTCTCCCAATGGTCAATCTCGCGATTTCCCAATTTGTCATCTCGCCTGGTCCTCCCAGATGGTCATCTCGCTGGTCTCCCAGATGGTCATCTCGCTGATTTCCCAGATTGTCATCTTACTGGTCTCCCAACGGATGGCCGTGCTGTTGGGAAACTGTGTGTCCTGGCCAGGTCACTGGGATCGCCAGCGTGGGCTCTGCTTCTGGAGATTTCGTTCACGACCTCTGTCATTTTGTACCGCTTGTGTCCGATTGAAGAGGGCAATGCGCTGATGACGTTGGTTTTTGCAAGCTTCACAAAGGTGCTGACGGTTTAAAAGTTGTTCACTTCTTCAAGCTGCATGGATATGCGTGAATCCTACAAGAGCTCTCTATCATGGGGGTAACACCCAGTGAGTTACCCCGCTTCGACCTCAGCCTTCCGGGTCCAGCTTACACCCGGGTCATGATGCTACTGCATTCCCCAGTGGAGGTGCAAATTTTGTGCACAAATGAGTTATATTCTGGACTCCAGAATATGACTAGATGATGAATTATAATACATAAATCGCAACAAGTACGTACCCTGCTCAATCATCCCACTTATATTCTGTAGTCCAGAATATAACAATTCTGGAGTCCAGAATATAACAATTCTGGAGTCCATAATACAACTCAGTTGTGCACAAAGTTTGCATCTCAGCCTGTTTACGCGGCGTGACCTGAACCCGAAAGGCTGAGGCCAAAACGGGGGTAACTCACTGCAGAGAGCAAAATACCGGACCAGAAAGCGGCCAGAATTCCACCGCTGGACGGGACGTGTTAGCAGTGCAGTAGGGAGTGGCTTCTGGACAGCAGGATGGTACCATTGGAGACAGAGAATAGTGATCAGCAGCTGTAATCTCCGACTGCGTCGTTGTTATGATCCTCCGTTTATGGTTGTTGAGGGGATGATCCGCAGAAGCCGAGGTGTTGCCGGCTCTCGTGATTTGTTCTCCGCATTTTCTGACGCCGCTTTCACCTTGGACACCTGCTAGCTTTATAGTAATCCTCACAGCAAGTCAGTATTATTTATAGTACAGGGTGTCCCACAATTGATGTCACACCCTTCCACGAGCTTCATTTCCCCAGTTGGGCCAACCGCTAATGGAATTTCGCCAGGAACGGACCTCAGGGCTTCGTTGCGAGTCCACTGGTCATGTGACTCCCTGACCGATGTGACCCCCCCCCCCCCACCACGGGAGGGTAGCCGGGGTCATTTCCGGATTGGCACCCAGCGCGCACGGATCAGGTGTCAAGCATGGTAAAAAACAGTCTTTTGTCGGCCCGCTGCCGGGCTGTCGACAAGGTAAACAGCGGGATGAAACTCGATCGTTTTGCTGGTTGGGCGGGTGCAAGAGTTCAAACGGAGACTCGTCCGTGAACAGAGCCCGTCTCCAGTCCTGGACGGTCCAGCTGCGCCTCGCCATGGCGAAATCCAGCCTCTTGCGCTTCTGCGACTCCGTCAGCCTCGGCTGGAGGCGGGGTTTGATGGGTTTTGGCCACAGGGATTTCCTCAGGTGTCTGCGCACCGTCGACTTGGATAGTATGGATGCCTGGTGACCGCTCACCATCAGCCTCTGCGACAGTTTTTTTTTTTTTGTTGACTGGCTTCTCTTCAGCGCCGACTTGGTCATTATGATTTGGGCCACTCAGATGACAGAGCTCTTCCTCCCGCGGCTCGTTCGGTTCTCCGGGGTCTGCCCGCCTCTGTCGCGGACAGCCAGCGGCAGATGGTGCGACGAGTGACGCCCAGCTTCTCCGTAGCCTGACAATGGGTCGTCCCACCGTTCACCATGCCGACAGCCCGGCAGCGGGCCGACAAAGATTGCTCTTTGATCATTCTGGACAGTGGACACCTTGGCCACGCGCACTGGGTGCCAGTTCGGAAATGACCCCGACTACCCTCCCGGGGGGCCGGGTCACGTCGGTCAACGGGTCACGTGACCAGTGGACTCGTAACGAAGCCCTTTGTGCCGGTACTGGCGAAATTCCATCAGCGGTGCGCCCAATGGGGGGGGGATGGAGCTCGTGGAAGGGTGTGACATCAGTTGTGGGACACCCTGCGCTGCTCGTATTGCCTGAAACTCTGAAAATGTTACATATATTTACCCCAATTAATATTGCTTAGCAATAGTATTTATTTTGCATGTCATCCGGACATTGCTATTGCTTGTCAATTTGTATAACTGCCATCGAATTGCACACAACTGAGGTCGACTATCTTGATTTGACTAGTGATGCTTACCAATATTTTCTTCTTCTAGGTCTGGCATATTCACACATTCGTGTTGCACGTTTAACTTATTTTGCATGTCTGTAATTTCGCAGTGAAAGTTTCTTTCTCCGAACCTGACTTCTACTTTCAGCATGTACTTTTTGTAATGTTCTTTGATCGGCATGAAAACAATCAGTCTCATGGACACGGACACATACAAAAACCGATAGATTGAGGACATTGTTAGTGACTGGTTACACACGTCCCGGCTAAAATACGTGCATGCATGAACAAAAGTTAGTTTGACTTTAATTATGTGTGTATTTTCATAAATATATCTTACATTCACGTCATCAACTCTCGCAAAAATGAATTGCTACTCAGTAACTATTATTTGGAAGGTTCTTATTGTTCGGCTTGACAGCAAAAGTTCCTGACAGTTGATTATAAATTGCATTGTAGAAAGGGATGTGAAGACATGCTCACATATGTCATCCTAGATCCACATTTGTTAACCACCTTGAGGTTTGCTTATTTGAATCAAAATTGGTTATGTATAAGATGGGCGACATGTGACCTTCGTTGTCGGTCCGCCCTAAAACCCCAATCATTATCGGTTATGTATAATATGTATATACGTACTATTTTGCTTCCCTGACGCTTTATCACGCTGCATTACTCCCGAATTTGCTTTCATTTTTTGTTTTACTTTTAGCGTTAGTGAAGTGTACACCAATTGAATACAACTAAACCGTCATCCAATAACAGCATTTTCTGCACGCAGTACTCCGAAATGTCCTCCAGCAGTCCTGTGCAAACCGATAAGGAGGCGCTGATAGAGGCCGAGAATGACAAGAATGAGGAAGGCGCCAGGTACTAATCATGTGTACGATTATGGGCATTTCACGTTCATTTGATAACATCTTCATCACAAATCATGTTGCTGCCTTGAAATATATTTGGAGGTAGTTTCATATGTTAAACAAAAGAGGTAATTTCAGCATTATTTGTGTTCATCTGTTTTTGTGTCGTAACAATAATTTACCGCTGAATGAACTCTGCATTGTTTGCCACTGCCCGGGAGACAACGCCTCCGCTTACTCTGTATATTGTCATTGAACTACTGGTGAACACACATACACTAACACAATCATCGGTTCACCATAGAGGTGGCAAAAGTTGATATTTTTAGGATCCAGACCCGACCCGGTCTCAAAAACTCATAAATGGACCCAGTTATACCCGGTGCAAAGCAATTTTGGACCCAGCGGACCCAACTAGCAAAATGTTTCGCAAATTATATTGACAAATCTGCACTCTACAGTTAGTGCAAGTAAACTAACTCTTGTAGTTTCAAATACATACAGTTCAGATTGGCCAACAGCACACAGAAACCTGCGTGTCAGTTCTTATTTGCGTGAAAATAGTATGACACACAAGTTGGACCCAGTCTGTACCCGGTGTCATTTGGCGGGACCCAGTCTGGGACCAACTGGGTCCAGACTGGGTCTAGAGACCGGGTCCTTGGGTCCACGTTTTGCCACCTCTAATTCACCACATAACCGGTCTTAGCGGCTCGCTCATTTATCGCATTTTGTGTTTGATTTGATCGTATTTAAAGGGAATAGTTCACCTTGAAAAAAATGAGAAAAAACTAAGAAATGACGAAGAGAAGCAAGAAATTACGTATCATATTACTAGTAAGTCAAAGAAACCTATATTACGCGGAAAAAGCAAATTAAAATGTCAATTATTTGGTGATATTTCATATTTTTTCCTCAAAGTAATGCGAAATCAGCTTTCTTAGAAGCACGTATGTCATCAAAACGTCATCGATTTGGAGGATCGTGGCGCATACAAGACAGTACTTGCCTAATAACTTGTTGACATGAGGGAAAATGCAACGCTTTTAGAACCACGGAGATTAATCAAGTCAAATCCCACGTGCTTATTCATTTATTTATTGGCTAAATCGACGAACGAAATTAAAAATTTATTTATATTGGTTAGTCAACACAGATAAAACAAACGGCAAAGATTACAAATGTTCTCTGCCGTTATTTGTGTTTATCCAAGAAGTTTCCGTGTTCATCTATGGACGTTGAAAGTTGTGTTAAATATTTCAACTTAGCCTATACCATGTATTCATTACGACAAATCATCCAGTTATTCTTTTGCATAATCAGTGCGTGAAACAGAGAATATTCCTGAAGCTGAAAACTCATGCACTCAAGGAAGCAAAGCAAGTTGAAACGGATAGTTGGCCCATCTGCTAAGACTAGGTTACGTCTGAATTAATTTATCTGAGAATGTTACTGGAATAAACGTTTTATAACGATTTAAGCATCAAACACAATAAATCCTCACAAGGTTTATTCTTGCCAATACAGGGAATGAGGTACTGAAAATTCATATGTTTAACCAGTCGCAGCACTAAGTGCTTTCTATCAAAAACTTTCAAAGTCTTACGTCATCTCTACGCATAATCATGCGTCACATCAGCAAAAAGTCAGCAATCAGCGATTGGAGTTTACCGGTATACCCGGTCTCGACTTTTAGGACTGAATAATTAAATAATTAAGAGGTTTCTTGAAAAATGTGAAAAAGCGTCACAAGTCATTTTTCGAGCATGGCGCCACAACTTGGCTATCTCAACTCAAAACCTAATGTTAAAGGTGAACTATTCCCTTTAATGTTTGACAAACGGCAAAAGACGTGGATTTAAAAATACAACTAGCTTGCCATTGACTATTTCTAACCTCCAAGATTATGAGCAACTTGCGTATCTAAAGTACAAGTTCAATGAAAAGTTTCGATCTGAGATCAGATTAGCGTGGAATGCTCGATCATTTTTCATTTGTAGTTTGTAAACTTTTTGGTGATTGTGAACCAATATCCATCACCGCTTTGTTGTCTTCTATTTGCTCCAAGGCGAACTCACTAAGTGATTTTTTAATATCCCGTTTGCATGAATTAAATGGTTCATCACGTTTCATGTCAGAAATAGCACAAGTCTGCAATATTGATTTTATACGACACTTTAACCGATATCCTTTATTTAACTGCTTGATGTGTTAATATTGTCTTGAATAATTTTTGATATGACTGACCTTCGAGCATACTCCACATACACAATTTTTGACTTGCGTATGTGGGTAACTAACTATTGGAACATATATCGCTAGTTTCGATTGCATGAACTTCTTTATTTTGTCTAGAATCAAAGCGGTTCTACTGAGAGGACGTCCGTTACAATTTGGCTAACATCCTAATAAGTACACTGTCTTGCATCATGGACTGCGCGACTTTTGTCAGTGCTGTTCTTCACATCCGACCGTTAACATTTGCGGCTTACTTATAAGCAACTGGCGGATGAGTTTGCCTTTGCTCTAGTATCAATCTGGCTGTAATTTTCTCGAGTAGTTAAAAGCTGGTGGGCATGAACATCGGACATGTGGTGTTCTCTCTTCTCAGTTCTGTACTGGTAGTTCTTCAATCGGGTCGCAAAAGAAACGCGTGCATGGTCTGTGTCTCGTTCTGTGGTAGCAGTGGGAATATTTGGCGGTTGTAATTATTTATGCTCGTGTTTTAATTGCTAACGAGTATTAGTTCCAATTATCTTAACATCAAACGAAACTGATTTAGTTTCGCTCGAAACGAGACCATTAAATTTCGCCCTTCTCCGTAATTATTCCATCGCAGTCCATTGTTATTTGTTTCTGAGCTGTTAAGTTTTTGACACATTTGCCGTAAAGTCTCCATTAAATTGTTTGTTCATAGCCTGATAGGTACCTACATAAAATACTGGACATGCTACACAATATTATATTCATCTATTGGATGTAACATAGATACAAGATCCATAGCATACTGTTTGACCAAAAACAGACAGCGTGACCGATTCGGTTACCTCTGGAGCCTAAACTATTGACCTGAGCTGACCTGCGATTCGATAGAAGACATTCACCAAAGTCAATGTTTTATGTCGTGGGTAGTGCTCTAAACGCTGTGCGTTCCACAGGACGACCACCCTGGTGCTCCAGTATGCTAAGATCGCCGCCGTCGTCGCCACCTACTGGTAATTGACTAATCTTCACAGCTGGTATCAGAACACTCAGCTCAAGCTTGGTATTCGTACACTGCGATAAAGTAACACTGCTACAGCTGGTGTAGTACATATCTGAATATGTACACTGCTCACAGCTGGTGTGAGTTAACATACTGATATAGTACACTGCTTCACAGCTGTTCGTACACAGCTGATATAGTACACTGCTACAGTGGTGTAGTACATATCTGATTAGTACACTGCCTTACAGCTGGTGTAGTACATTATCTGGATATAGTACACTGCTCACAGCTGGTGTAGTACATCTGATATAGTACACTGCTCACCGCTGGTGGAGTACATATCTATATAGGTACACTGCTCACAGCTGTTGTATACATATCTGATATAAGTGCACTGCACAGCTGGTATCGTACACAAGCTGGTATCGTAACACTGCTCACATTGTGTAGTACATTATCTGATATAAGGTACACTGCTTCCAGCTGGTGTGTACATATTGATATAGTACACTGCTCACAGCTGGTACGTACACAGCTGGTATCGTACACTGCTCCACAGCTGGTGTAAGTAACATATCTGATATAGTACACTGCCTCACAGCTGGTGTAAGTTACATATCTGATTATGTAACACTGTCACAGCTGGTGGTCATATCTGATATAGTACACTGCTCACAACTGTATCGTACACTGCTCACAGCTGGTGTAAGTACATATCTGATATAGTACACTGCTCACAGCTGGTGTAGTACATATCTGATATAGTACACTGCTCACAGCTGGTATCGTACACAGCTGATATAGTACACTGCTCACAGCTGGTGTAGTACATATCTGATATAGTACACTGCTCACAGCTGGTGTAGTACATATTGGGATATGTACACTGCTCACAGCTGGATCGCCACCGCTGATATAGTAACTGCTCACAGCTGGTGTAGTACATAATCTGATATAGTACACTGCTCAACAGCTGTACGTATCAAACAACCACCAAAAACCCCCACAACACCACCACACACCCACACCAACGATTCACACCCCAAACAAACCAACCCCAGCACGCTGATATAGTACACTGCTCACAGCTGGTGTAGTACATATCTGATATAGTACACTGCTCACAGCTGGTATCGTTCACTGCCTGCAGCGCTTCGGGGACGTCATCAATAGCTGTATAGAAGGTTTTTTAATGACATGGAGTGCGACAGGACAGTGCAGCTAAAAACATAGGTCATTTTCCCTTGGATACTGACAATTTTAAGCGTGAGATATACGAAGCTGGACCACAAGGGGTGTGTGTGTGTTGTGGTCTCGCCTTTTTGCGCCTCTTGACAGTCAGTGCGTGTGTGTTTTAGGGTCTATGTCTCGTTTCAGCTTGCCATCTGTCCGCGTTTCAGGACAGTCTGCGTTTCGGACTCGGCTGCCTGCGTTTCAGAGAGATGAGCGTTTCACCTGTCTCTCCGTTTCAGGGTGGTGTCGATCACGATGGTGTTCGCCAACAAGGCGCTGCTGAGCGGGGAGGGTGTCGACGCTCCGTTCTTCATCACCGGGTACCAGTGCCTGGTGACGGCCGCGCTCGGCTTCGTCTTCAGCTCGGTGGGACGCTTCGTGCCGGGTGTGAACCTGCCGGAGCCGACCGTGAAACCGAAGCTGATGCTGAAGGTGAGGGCAGACCGAAACTGACGCTGAAGGTGAGGGCAGACCGGAACTGACGCTGAAGGTGAGGGCAGACCGGAACTGATGCTGAAGGTGAGGGCAGACCGAAACTGATGCTCAAGGTTAGGGCAGACCGAAACTGATGCTGAAGGTTAGGGCAGACCGAAGCTGATGCGGAAGGTGAGGGCAGACAAGAGGCGTGAGTTGGATCCGGGGTCTGCTGGCTGATCGGTGTGGGTACCTCACATACTGTCGAACGTTAAGCTATGCTAAATAACTTAAGCAGTCGGTGCACCTGAAAACCTGTAACATGCAATGTAAAGCCATGTCGGGCTCACATCCTGTAGCGTCCCGAAATTTGTTGTTTTTGGTAGGGAAATGACACCCAAATGTGATAAATTATGTACTCTCCCCGTTGTACGAGTGAACTTTACACTTCCAAATCATGCATCAATATTTATTTTGGAAAGATTCATGATTTCAACGAAAACGTCTCCTTTTCATATTCAAAACAAATCAATAGGTATTGTACCATTTTGTACGCAAATGTCCACTCTCATGGTCTTTTTAGCTCGAATTTTTCACTCTGACACCCAAGCAAAAATTGAATTTTGGGACACTGCATCACAGAGTGGTCAAATATATAATTAAACTTGTATCGCAAATTGTTGATGTTCAAGCAGTGTCCTAGGATTGGAAATCTTGGGTGTAAAGCAACACCCTACAAAAAAGTAATATTTATCTCCTTTTGCCCAATTTGAAGGGCTATTTTCCACTCTTTTTCACTTTTGATATTATTTTTCACTCATTTACTTTAATATGTAAAAAGCCAGAAAATTGATCAAGTTTGTTTAATAGCAAAATAGGTAAATTCTTGAAAAAGGCTCTTTTAAAGGTAGAATTTTCCACTCTTTTTCCTGATTTTCTGTCTGAATTGTCCACTCTGCACCCTGGTTCTAATGTAATCCTAGGACACTGTGTTCAAGCCTGCCTGTTTGTTGATTTGATTGACTCTATCAACGATAACCTAATTACACCCGTTGCTTGCGAGTTACATTTCCATCTGGAATGACCATGGGGTATCTCACTAACCTCATCCGGTTTTCGGTCTGATTCGCAGGTTCTTCCTCTTTCCGTCATCTTCATCTGCATGATTATGTTCAACAACCTGTGTCTGAAGAACGTCGACGTGTCCTTCTACTACATCGGTCGCTCGCTCACCACCGTGTTCAACGTGATCTGCACATACTTCATCCTCGGTTAGTTACATGGAATAGTGCATGCTGTTTTGGTGCACTCAGTACATGGTGCTTTGTTGGTCCATTTATTGCTGAAATAATTTTTTGCCAGCTAACAACGCTCTGATCGACAACACTCCAATGTTAGATTGCACTGGCCTGTGTGATTATCAGGTCAAGGGTTCTCAACACTTTCTATGTCAGTTTTGAGCGCTGACTCTGAAATGATACTCGTTTTGCTCGATTGGCTCCAGTTTGATAGCTATTTCAAAAACAAATTTTTGCGTTTTGTACTATTTTGTCCTATTTTATATATGAGTAGTTTTATAGGGATTAGAAGCACACAATTTGCAGGACAGGTGGAAGATATGGTCTTCTCCATTGTGGCATATTCGTGTGGCCCCAGATCAATATCTTCCTGGTCAAATCTCCTAGGGGGGCGGCGGCCGCGGCCGCCTAATTTTGGGGCGCCGATTTGTGTTTTAATGTCCGTATCTTCAAAAGCTAAGCCCTGATTTTCGATATCTGTGTGGATTGATGAGAAAATTATGCTGCTGTAGACCCCCCCCCCCAATATACTCATAGCCCGCATTGACACTGATAATTTAATTTGTAAATATTTCACCGCCATCGGCGGGCCTGACGGATCGCCGGACGGCGCCGCTCGACTTGAACCGGCTTTTATGTAAGCGATCCTTGGCGCGTTTCTCTGTTTGTGCTTCTGCTTGTGTCTGGTAAAGGCTGTGGATAAAGCGATAAGTGAACGTCTGTGCCAGGGATAACTAGACAACAGGGTACGTATATGGCAGCAGCTCTACATCGGCATATCTGGCGCTTTTGAGACATGCAGTATATTACTTAGTGTATTTTTTTATGTAAATGACGTCATATTACATTAAGTATGCTAAAATTGTTATTTTAAATTAATTTATTTAAATATGTCCACGCTAAATACATTTCAATAAAATTGTTAATAATAATTGTAGTAATTTAGGTATCAAAATCACCTAAACGTTTTTTCTTTCTTTAAATTACGTCATTTGGTGCACTACTCAGCACAAGCCACTGAATTTGAAGCGTTCTAAAAATCGTGAATCGGCTTTTTCAAAATATCTTTTGATATATGCATGATAAAGTTAAACCGATTCAACCATTGTGTTTTTCTCGTCGAGACGCATCGGATCATATATTTGGTGAAAAGGTTAGGTCATATCCGAAAATTGACCCAGCCTGAGGTCAGGTCAAGGTCAAATTATATATGAGTTGATTCTTCTCGACAAGCCCAATACATGGTAAACCACATCGACACCTCTAATCTTGATAAGTAAGAGTATTGCAGAAAACTACGTGACCTTGGGGTCACCTTGAGGTTCACCTCGTAGAGGTCAAAGACAGAGAAAGGTGACGTAGGGCATTGCATTTGGCACAGGAAGTGGGTTGATTCCGGTGAATACTGGTCATTAAGCGATTTCTATGGATTTTATGCGTGTTTTATTTTTGCCTATTGACTTATAATGGGGAGGTCACGAAGCCTACCTGACCTTAGGTCACCGATATGACAAATTCAAGATATATACACTGTAGGTAATTATCACCGGATAATCTACTTGGAGTTTTAAACTGTTCGCTTTATAATTTTGGCTGTGGCACAACCGCTAGCATGTTTGGATTTGGGGTCACTTGACTTGACCTGGTGACCTGACCTTAAAAAACCCGAGGTCAAGAGTTGTACAGTATGTGTGTTATTAGTTCCTTACCAGCTGTGTCAAATTTAGTGACGCTGCGTGCCGTCGTTTTTCTGATATTCATTAAAAACCTTGGTTGAAGGGTGGCGGAAATCAACCCCACGTAAGTACGCGTTCTAGGGAAATACCCTTTCACATAAGACCATATTTAACATGTTTCTATGCAAGCCAAAGGCAAAGCGGACCCTGGCATCGAAGACAGGATGAGGCTTTTCGTATGGTTTGCTTACTTTTTTCGTATACTTCTAACTCATCGTTTAAATCAAGTTTGAATTTTCTCCGAATTAACTGTACCTTCAAGGGTTAGCATTAGTGAAGGGAGAAAAAATACAACTTCACGCTTTGGTGACGTCACCAAAGCTGGAAGCTGCCAATGCCCTCGACTGGGGGCCGGTCTGTGCGTGTTTTCGTGCTGACTTCTGGGCCGTGTGCGTGCCAGTCCATAAAGTGAGCGTGTCGTCAGTGAGCGTGAGCGATCCGTCAGCCGACGAGGCGGTGTAGCACGCCCGGTCACCTGCCCCTGGCGGGTGAAAATCTGGCGAAATTCAATTAGTAGTGAAATTGCATGGTATGAGTATATTTTTGGTGTTATACAGCAACATAATTTTCGCACCAATTTTGTCACGCTAAGATATCGACAATCAGGGCTCAACTTTTGAAGATATGGGCATTGAAACTAAAATCGGCGCCCCTAAAACAGGTGACTGCGGCCTCCGCCCGACGTCCCTTAGGGCATAGGCTCCCAGCCCTCCCGACACAATAACCCCTTTTCAGCAGTCAGAGGAGACCATTACCCCACCTTTCAAAATTTATATCGATTTATAAAAATAGCGTTGTTTCCCAATGTGTTGGTTGCGCCTATTAACGCATTTTCATTGGAGCGTCGCAACTGGCATAATAATAATAATAATAAACTGAGAGCGCACGCACATCCCTTTTCTTCACCACTTTCTCAATTATGTGCTTCATTGCCGACAAGGTGCACCGAAAAGTTGTATTGTGAACCGAGAGCTGCATCAAAGCTGTCTTAGTGTAACATTTATGGTTCAACTTCACAGGCATTCTTTATACCCCGCAAAATGGCTCCGTTACCCCAAATGGAGTCACACTCATGAGTCATGACCCACCGTTTGGGAACCACTGCCTTAGGACATTAGAACAGGAAGAGGTTAATCTAGGGTCACGAAACTTAGAAGTGGATCACCAATGAAAGCCATTCCTCTGGACCCCAGCCTCCACAACGTGCTTAACTGCGGCATGGCAATCCACAAAACCACTTCTCACAAAGTCATTGTCGGAGATTTCAACCATCACAGGCAATTATCTTGGAGACACCTGATCCAGACTTCAAAGAACGGTGAATCAGTCCAGAAAAAGCCCATCACAACGCGTTCGTGGAAATGCATTCGTTGACACACTATCTGCTGCAGACACATTATCTGAGGCCAACCAGATCTCAGAGACGGCCACACAGCTCTACACTCAGATGGACCTCTCTTCACAATGAGAGGGAGATGGGAAACTCAAGATAGGGACCCAGTAGGAGCAAGTGACCATTGCTCGGCCGTATCTATTCGTCATTATAGACATCTTGCGCCACAAGCTCAATACGGAAAGAGGATGTTCTCAAGAAACTAACCACTCAGCGCTGATTACGAGGACAACATGAAAGAAAAGCAGTGAACCTCGATACATAGAGGAGATGCTTCGGCGGAAAGTCAGTTGCAGGAGATGTGGACGCGATGAACAAGGCTAAAATCACTAGCGCTAATAGATCGCATATGTGCCCAAGATTGATCCTATAATTGGCACAAAAAGAAAAGAAAGTCGTTGTGGCATGAACAAAAACGCCCATACGAAAAGTGTAGAAAGAAACCATTCACGCTTGGATTCGGTTTCCTTAATTACGAAGGATAGCTTGAATTACCAAAGCTATGTTAAGGCAAGGAACGAGGCTTCCCACGCAACCAGGAAAGCAAGACGGGAATTTGAGTCGATACTAGCCAAGGAAGTTAAAGGTAACCACAAAGTATTCTGGAATTACGTCAACCGTCGCAGAAAATCCAAGATCGGTATTGTTCGATCTACGCAGTGATTACGGAAATTCTGTGAAGCAATGATAAGGATAAAGCTGCATGTGCTTGAACCACCAGTTACGCCAAAGTGTTCACAGAAGAAGACATTGTCTTACTCTCCAATCGCTGAGGCCTAAAGACTCTGGAGTCCGCAGCTGAACGTCACGATAACTACCGCCGAACGGAGGTTCCATGCCAAAGTTAGAAAGCACCGTGAAGGTGACAAGTCACCAGCGGTCCCGACCAGCTGCACCCGCGTGTACTGAAAGAACTCGAAGACCAACTCGCGGTTCCTAATTACCTGCTGTTCTCTAGCAGCATCACCACAGGAGAGGTTCCCTGCCAATGGAAAGATAGCTACTGTGACACCCGATATTCAAGAGAGGTGACAGAACGACCCTGCCAACTATCGACCGGTTTCGGCTAACATCAATATTATGTAAGCTACTGGAGAGGATAATCTGCGAAAAGACATTCTCCTCTCACCTAAAAGCAAACAATCTACTTTGTGATCAAAGCATGGATTTGTCCGCGGAAAATCCGACAGTCACGAAACCTTTCTGAAGGCAACTTGAGTTTCCTTCGGACGGAGCCGCTCAGGTACACAATCTGCCTTCGATGTTGGTGTTCCTTGACTAGCGCCAGGGCATTCGAACATGCACTATGAACGTCTCCTCCCCAAATTCAGACTCTTGGAACCATAACAACATTCTACAATGGATAAGGAGCTCCTCACAGGCAGACGGGCAGATCTGGTAACAAGGTCAATGAGCCTTATCGGACTGGGTCATGTGACTAGCGGGGTCCCACAGGGGTCGCGTCCTGGCACCACTTTCTATATTCCATGTCTGTCTGTGACATCCCCAAAACTTCTGCATTGCTTTCTCTCAATGTTTGCTGATGACAACAAAGGTCTTTGAAATTATCAATGAAATGGATACCCCGCACAGTGACCTGCAAGTGGATATCAACACTACAGGAATGGGCGAGAACCATGCAGATGCTCTTCCATCCTCTCAAGTGCAAGGTCATGCATCTAGGCTCAACCAATCCTGGAAGGAGTTACGTCATGAAGACCACAGATGAAGATGAGCATGTTCTTGAGGTAGTAAGCGAAGAAAAAGACCTGGGAGTTACAATCGACAAAAAGTTAACCTTCTCGAAGCATGTAACCAACCAGGTGAATAAGGCTAACAAAATTATTTTGGTGCCATCAGAACACATTCCGCAACCATCGACACCAGTAATAATTTCCTGCCACTGTTACAAGCAGACATCCGTCAGATCTTCTTGGAATATGCACTGTTATATGTGGTCCAAAGCTGAAAAGAGCGGACAGGGATAACACTTAGACAGGTTCAACGGCGGCAACAAGGCTGGTTGAGTGGACTCTCCCACTCTCCTACCCGAGCGACTTAGAAACCTTCAATTTACCAACACTGAATATCCGACGGCAAAGAACCGATGTCATTGAAACATCTTAAAAACCTGAACGGCTTTGACAAATGAACTTACCAAAAGGAGATGTTGCGTTTTAGTTGTGGCAATAGCCTGCTTCAAGAAACCTTCCCTCAGCAGAACCACACCGAGGACACAGAGCAAAAAAACTTCAGTACAGCAACCAACCACAGGTCCTAGGAAGTCGTCTCTTGCCGCCACGGGTCGGACCCAGGTGGAACCAGGCTTCTAAGGATACCATCGAACGCACCGAGATGCTAGAATTCCTTCAAAGTACAGACTGGGGAAAAGAATGGCCGAGAACCATCCTGAATAAATTTAACTACAGGTTCTCCTTACTAGCACTCAACTGTGGCCAGCACTGCATGGCAGGCCTAAATCAAAAAATACAGCAGCGCTCAGCTTCGAAAGAAGAAGAGGAAGGCACCACCTGAGTAAAGGGTTCAATACTCGAAAGGGTACACTAATGACCTTTACTTAAGGTAAATACTTAAGGTAAATGATAGTGATGACCATACCCTCCATCCGTCCTGCAAATTTTAAGTCTCTAACCTAACCCCTAAAGAGCTACTCATATAAAATAGGACAAAATAGTACAATACGGAAAAGTTATTTTTTAGATAGCGCGAAAACTGGAGCCAATCTGCAAAATAACGAAAAAGAAAACAAAATAAGAGTATTTTCTAAATCAGCGCACCGTACTTGGTCTTGCTCAGTTCAGAAACCTCTGACTGTAAGAAAACAATTTTTCGAACGCAGGCCAGTGTTATTGAAGAATGGGGCATTCCACATTATCATTCCGTTCCGTGTTATCTGATTTTTGCCCGTCACTCTTCGCAGTTAGCAGGTTTTCACTAGGTAAATGGCTACAACGTTGACACCTATCGGGAGCTTTAGTAACTTTGAAATTATAGATGACGCCACCAGCAGACCTGGATTCTCGTTACTGTTGCTGGCGGGGTCAGCAGCAACCTGACTGGGTTTCAAGCATAGATTGGCTTGGGTGCCCAAACCCCAAGCCCAGCCCAGCTGAAGTCCATGAACTTTAAGCCCAGACTCAGACCAGAACCATTGGAATTAATAGTATTGAGGCCCATGCCCAGTGCGGCCCATTCAGATTTGGCAGATCATTATTTTCACAACATTTGCAACCATTATCCTAGCATATTTACTTGCATACTATTAACGAGAAATAATATCACGCATGTGTGTTGCTGTGGATTTGGACTCTTCGAACACTTTTCGGTCAACCTTGTCATTTCGGATCAGACTTTGGATCGGACATTATTTTTTTGTAAATCTGACTCCAGGTGAACTTACTACACCTTTTCTTATTGCGAGGCGGCATCTGTTCAGTTCAATTATGCATTTCTCAATTAAAACGATAACAGACGTACTGTTTGGCATATATGCATCTCACCTCGGCGGAACACACTCCCGCGGCAAAGGGCATTAAACACCGTGCACTGTCAATTTGTAATGCCCTTTGATGTGAGATGCATATATGTGCATACTGCATATACGCCGATGTGAGATGCATATAAGTCAAACAGTATGTCATGATTGAACTGAGCAGATGCCACCTCGCATTAAGAAAAGGTGTTCTTACCATGATTTATTGTTTTCATATAATTGACAAAGCTTGTTGTTTAAGTGTCCAATATCAGTTATTAACATATTTACCAGGTTAAACATCTGGTTGTCAGGTAAAAAATAACACTTAGCGACATAAAAAAAAGATTGTCATAACCATGCCCGCCCAGCACCCATGAAAAGTACAAAAATGCATACCCAACCCAGACAATTGGACAAATTGAGTGAGCACCCATGGGTGCACCCGATCCATGACAATCGCTGGTCTCAAGCAACGAAAATAGCCTTTGGTCAAGCTGTTATTAAATGAGCTTGAATTTGTAGTTAAAGCGTTAAGAAACTCGTGAATGAATTAATTTTGTGCTGGGTGCAAATTTACTCCATAAGGTCCATTCTGCTGGCAACATATGACGACTAAGCATCTGAATAAATATGTAAAAGAAACAGACAGTTGTACCATTGCTTTGGACGAGGCAATATTTTTCAGTAGGATAAGTTGCTTGTCCCTGCTGAAGCCTCTCTGTCCACTGAGTACTCATAGCTGTACATCTCCTAGTCCCAGAGCCCACAATGCAGGAATTTCGATTCAGTGCAATGACCTGATGGGTTGCTTAATACAGCCACATTTATTTTACCAAATGCGAAGCGTTACTAGTTTTAACTCATTGCGTCTCCCAAGCTACGCAGTTCGTAACCACATAACCTCCACTCGCCCCACACATGTCGATGACTCATTGAGCGCTTAAGTCATGCACTGGTTTCATCACCACCACCGGCATCGCAGTTCTCACCACACCCACGCTGCTGAATCCACTCATAAACCTTCCCGTCCCGGTGCCATGCCTATTAGTGTCGCAGCCGTCAGGGCAGACTTCCCTGTGTCGTGTCTGTGAGTGTCACAGTCGCGGGCGCGGACTGCAGCCTTCTGTTTGTTTCACATGAAAGCTGCGTCACTCCGTCAGCCGACGTGTTAGTCACGTCTTTGAGTGGCATTTATCCTATTCGAGGTGGACAGCCAGAGGAGGCGCTTTCTGGCGCACTGTGTGCTCGTCCACGTCACCGGGGCACCGGGGGCGGGGGGGGGGGTGTCGACCGGGGCATCTGTTTTCCACTTCTCCGTCGACGGGCTGTCTTGTGTGTGGCTGGTTATGGCTCGTTAAGCGCGTTAACGGCCAATTGGCGTCGATTGGCTCAACTGTGGCACCCCGCGGCTGGTGGCGGTGACCTGCCTTTCTGCCGGTCTGGGGGCCAGGCGCAGAACATCGGCTCCTTCAGCTGGTCAGGTGGCAGTGTTATCGACTCGGAACAGATTATGTGCCGTTCATGAGTCTGAGTCAGCCTGGGAGCTCGTAGTTAACAATATCGAAATAGCATGTGTAGGACGCCTAAAATGCCGTAACTATTGGTATTGAAGATACAATTACATAATGTTGATCAGTCGCTAACTTTGTATTGTTTTAAACTCAAAAGATGCCTCTCAGCTATGCAGATTTGTGTCTGTTCTCATTTCCGATTGCTTGAGAATGATTGACACACTCGTGGAAATACGGTGTTTTCCTACTTATTTCCTGGTGAATCTTTTGAGGCTATTAGTTAAGCCTCTTATGAATTGTGAGCAGGGCTTTACGTCTCATCGGACTGTCCAGTACCATGACTGTTCAGTGCTGAAATTGTAACTTTCCAGACGGAAGGGCTTACTGCTGGCGGATAAGCTGGAAGTCAGTTGTGGCGCAATGTATTTTACCTTGTATCTTGTACTACATCAAATGCTGCATCGAACATCGCTGAATAATAAACATTCGGTATCATGGAATGTAGGCCTATGCTTATTGAACGTCCCGGCGATGAATGGAACCGTTTCGTTTCTGTATGTCATTTCTCCTCTGCAGTCCCTCATATTCTGTGAAGGCTTTAGCACCATGGTGACCGCTTCTGATGTGATATCGTCGTGTTTGCGTTGTTCCAGGCCAGACGACATCGATCCAGAGTATAGGGTGTTGTGGGCTCATCATCTTTGGATTTCTTCTGGGAGTCGATCAGGAGGGAATCGCTGGTAAGATCTGATAAATGGGAAGAGTAGGCTTGTCGTTGTTTGGTTCTGTTCGTTGTTGGTGATGAGATCAATAAATATGTATTCGGAGTTCACATCAGTCAAGTGACAGTGAAAATAATTAAAAAACATTTGTCAACTTGTGATTAAAAATTATAAATGCCTGGTGGCCATTATCTTCAGTGAGTTTAGCCACATGCAATCAGAAGTATAGATAGCTATACTCAACTCTAAAATATCTTGCTGTTTGATGCAATAACGATGCAAAAGAGTCTGCATATTCATATTTGTCGTGGGAGGTCACCGGGAAGGCAACACTATCGCTACTGACACTGATGCGAATACAATTGTCATAAATGGCTTTCTCGCGGAAACACTTTCCAACGCTAAAACCTATCTAACATTTCCTTAAGGTTACGTTTTTTTATTATTGCATTACTTTTATGTGACGTCGCCTAACTGTTACGAGTGACGACACATCTAACATTTGCTTAAGTTCTACGTTTGTTGTTGCTGTTTCGTTTTGCATTACTATTATGTGACGTCGCCTAACTGTTACGAATGACGACATATCTAACATTTTCTTAAGTTGTACGTTTGTTTTTGCTGTTTCGTTTTGCGTTACTGTCTCGTGACGTCGCCTAACTGTTACGAGTGACGACAGCAGTGTGACGTCACCTAACCGTTACGAGTGACGACAGCAGTGTGACGTCACCTAACCGTTACGAGTGACGACAGCAGTGTGACGTCACCTAACCAGATCTGCTGTGTTCCGGCAGGCTCCCTCTCGGTGACTGGTGTCGTGTACGGCGTGCTGGCTTCTCTGTTCGTCTCGCTGTTCGCCATCTTCACAAAGAAGGTCAGTCATGGGCCAATCAGCGCCCGGGGCGCAGTGTCAGCAGCCAATCAGCGCCCGGGGCGCAGTGTCAGCAGCCAATCACCATCGTTTGGTCCAGAGTGACGACCAATGATGGCATTTTAGAAAGAAAAAAATCTGACCAATACCAATCCGATACCAAACAGGAGGCATTTTGGTTGACCAAATACCGGTCCAAAATTTGACTGATTTTGAAGTTGTAGGTGGACCACCTACATTGTGTGGTGTATTTAATGTGTTTTGTATTACGCATACAATACTTATTTTAAAGGACCTCACTTACTCTTGTGAGCAATATCTTCAATCTTGATTTAATAATGATGTGTTCTGTTTAGTATTTACATTAGATGATTGAATTTGGAGCAAATTAATCATCAATTTGCTGGAAGGAAATTATCATGCATAAAAATGTTACGAAAAAGTGAATTGTATAAAACTAGGCTGACCGAAGTGTCCACAAAATTATTAGCCTGACCGACCATTACCAAATCGGTCGCACAGTTGTTTCGGTTACCAAAATGTTGGTAACCGATTGACACCACTAGTGACGACCAATCAGAAAACGTGCCACGTGTCAAGCCCCTTAAAAGCATAACTATGTTCAAATTGTCATAACTAAGCGAACCTGAAATAGATGCACGATAAGAGATCGCAGATAGTATCCGGGATCGTCGGAGAAAGCAGCTATCGAGCTTAGGCCGTCTGCGAGCGCCATTTTCCGTGTAATGTATGTATCTGATGGATTGCATGTGCAGTATTCCGCGTTTTCGTCACTTGCTAAGCTGCTATCCAAAGCGCTTCTGTCAGATTTTTGTAACGGTTCATCCGGCTAAAGACCTGTAATACTGGGATGAACGCCGCACCCATACCCTTTGTGAACGCTGAACTGCCGCCGCTGGCATGAAGGCAGAGGCGACTGCGGTGGGGGTCCTGCTCGCCACCATAGGGAACCCAGTCATTCCGACGTGGTTTGTGATCTCATCGTGGTTATGCCGCTGTCCTGGAAACCCTGAGCACTTATGACTCTTTAAATTCTAAGTAGAATCGTAAAGGCTTGTAATGTGGTATGCATTCATCCCTGTCGTGATTTCCTGCTGGTTTGTAACACGTTTGTAACACGCATGTAGCGCCCTTCAGATGTTCAAAAAGCTGCGCTTCTGTTGTGGTTTTTAGACTCCTCTGCGGGTATGACTTTGTTATAGGCACATTTTGCATTGACTTAACCAAGGTTGTGTTCGGTAGTTGTGAATTCTATCACTTCTCTGATCGAATTTCGTATAGTTTTTACGATTATAGATAGCCTTGACCATTCCTCCTGAGGATTCGCCTAGTGTTCGTCTACTCTAGCAATGTGTTGACATGTGAAGCATTTAGGCCGACAATGTGGTTTTAACGAAAATCATTGACTTTATTAGAAAACGTGTTTCTAGCAATATGCGTTGAAAACTGTCACCTTTTAACTTCTTTCCGTTAAACCGAACTCGTTCCGTAATGCCGAGACATTTATTTGGTTTTATCGATGAGCTCTTTGGAGAATTGTTTTTAAGGCTGTTCTACGACCAATATTAGAAACTAACACCAAGCTCGGTTACCACAACATTTATTTTTTAAATGGGTTCTTTAGTGGTCAAGCAGCAGGTATGGTAATATTTTTGGAGATTACAATTGTACAGAACCCAATAAGTTATGCTGATCAGTTAAGTACCTAAGCGGCATTATTGGGTTTTAACCAATAATTTACTTTATCAATTCTGGTACTGGTGGCTATCAGCTTGCGAGAAAATCATGACGTGCCCAGAGATCTGTATCCGTATCTGTGTTATATCATTACAAACAGGCGGCGCCCAATGTCAGGTAAAGTCATGCAGTTAAAACATCACCCCCTAAACACACAATAAATTTCCCCTTCCATTTGAACATCATATCACAGGTTGTAGTATCGATGTATATGTCACAATATGACGCTTCAGCTGGCCCAAAGTTGCATTGCAGACGGCACACTTTGGTCGTTGATCAATCTTGGGCCGCGCACAAACAAACCGTTCACCACAGTTTTCACACGACTCAACCTGGATCTCGCAGAGGGTTCACTAAACAGCATGACGGGTGCACCCCTTGTCGCTCTGGCAGGTACATAGATGGCAAAACAGTCAAAGAGATGAGTTGATGAGATACGAAAAACCCTTAAAAAGCCTTGCAAAACCCTTACAAATTCCACATACAAACATAATATCACTCTAAACACGTCTGGCTTACAAGTGTCGAATATTGTAAAATGACATAAGCGGTCATATTCGAAGGATGTGCTGCTCGGCTCCGAATGCCAGCCACATCCAAAACTTGTGTTTAATTATCTCAACGCAAACGACACGAGACCTGGCTGTCCCATCCCTAATGACTGAGGACTGAGCTGTGAGCAGTACTCTAAAATCGACCGAATATTAGCATTATAAGCAGTTAGTATTGCCTGGTTGTTCAGTTTGCATCTGGGGAGGCCGACTGGAAGGTCCGAATAAGCAGGCCCAAGGCACGATTTGCCTTGCAAGCGATGTGATCAATGTGATCTGAGAATGTTGGCTTCTGGTCCAGGACAACACCCAAATCAAGGATTTTGCTAATGTTCTCTAAAACAGTGCCGCTTATGGTATATGACGACTGAATAAAGCCATTTTAAAATGTGATCTTGAATGACTTGCACTTGGAAGCGTTCAGATTTAGTTTCTAGTCAGCCGCCCAGTGCGTCACTGCGTCAAGATTCTGTTGCAATCTCAGGACGTCGTTTTGAGAGTTGACAAAATATAGTTTAATCATCGGCATACATTAACATGAGACAATTGTCGAAATTACAGAATATGTCAGGCCATTCACGAAGAGAGGAAACAGCAGAGCTGACATATGTCCGACCTCCGGCGTTCCAGAGACTGCGGCCGGTACACAATTTTTCTGTCGGTTATTGCGTGAGTTGTCATGTTCCGTTATTGCTATTTTGTATTATGTTTTTTATATAAATTTAGTCCGATTGTTTTGATGGGCTGGATTCCCGAAATCAGGACCCACGCTAAGCTAAGCTTGTTGCGCAGGCCCTGACCCCACCATCCGATCACGCAATTCCAGTCACCGGCAGGATTTATAATTTATAATAATTCCACACGGCAGCTATTTGCTCTTTGCATTGCGACTTCGTGATACCCATGCGACCCCGTCTCGACGTTGAATAACGCAACATTCGGAACTTGGAGCGTCCTTAAGCTGTTATCACTATCACACCCACACACCGTTTCACAAGACTCTTCGGTAACCCTGCTCTGGCCGTGCTGGTACTGCCGCAATTATGACCTTCGCCATCATCGCGCCCTATTCTCCTGACCTCACCATTACCATCACCATCACCATCACCATCACCATCACCATCACCATCACCATCACCATCACCATCACGTCACCATCACCCGTCACCATCACGAGTCACGCGTCACGTCACCCGTCACCGTCATCGTCACCGGTCACCGTAACGTCACCGTCACCGTCCGTCAAGTCACCGTCACCCGTCCAAGGTCACCCGGAAGTTCACTGTGTTTCACCCTCGCACCGTCACCACGGTCACCGTCAGTCACCGTCACGTGTCACCGTCACCCGTCACCGTCACCGAATCACCATCAACAATCGAGCGCGGTCACGTCACCGGTGTCACTTAAGTCACCGTCACCGTCACCGTCACCGTCACCATCACCATCACCATCACCATCACCATCACCATCACCATCACCGTCACCATTATCACCCCCTCCCCTCCTGCAGGTCCTACCGATGGTGGACGGCAGCGTGTGGCTTCTGACCTACTACAACAACATCAACGCCACCCTGCTGTTCGCGCCTCTGGTCCTCCTGTCGGGAGAGTGGTCGACGCTGATGGCCTTCCCGGGCCTGACGCAGCTGCACTTCTGGCTCCTGATGACGGTCGCCGGCGTGTTCGGATTCTCCATAGGATACGTCACTGGACTGCAGATTCAGGTGGGTTTACATAGCGGGAGTGTTATTTGGTGTTCGTGCGAGGAACGTTGATTTACCTCGTCGTAAGCAAACAGCAAGGGAAGCGAACGGTTCAGACAAACAAACAGTATCCTGCCTCACTGCCTGACAAACCTGCTTTGACGTCAACGAGATGGCAGCAGCTGACAGTGAGGCACACACTTGTGGTCCGTTCTAACTCGGTTACGTGTCTGCGAATGTGATAATGTACGATTCCCAGGGGCGTAGTTGTGGGCAGTCTCTTGCTGATTTCAGCAGCGACTACTTTCTGCCTTATTGTTTTGCCACAGCTTACACCTAGCACTTCTCTCTGCATTTGTGTTTTTGTTTCTTCTTCCATTTCCTAGCTGGGAGTGTCGCGCGACATGCTCTCTTTGGGCTTCTGGTGTTAACGTAAGGGGATGTGTGTCGTTGGGATCGAGGGCGAGGGCACTCCTGCTCACCTGTTCTTGGATGGCGACGTAGCAAAAAAACGGCCTGTAGACTTCAAACCGACGAGCGTTGAAAAACACTGGTAGAATCTAGCTGCTTTGGTCCATTGGGGTCCCTGATTCATTCAGAGACGCTCTGAATGAATCAGAAGGTATCCCAGTACGTGAACACTTTAGGAGCATCACTTGGCACTGTATCTTCGCTCTATTCCACTCCAAATTTAAGTTTTATAGAAATCTAGGGACCATTCCGACAGAAAAATACCAGAATCTTTATTGATAAAAAAATGTCCTCAGCTAAATACCAACCTCTTTTCCGGGCACATCCCGTAATTTTTTAAGCTGTCTTTAGTGATTACCACACATTTGTGACTCGAATTACACCATGCATGATTATGCTGTATGTATTGAGCAACATTGATAGTATTGTAAGACATTTTATTTAAAGATGCATTGCAAGGACATTTGAATCGTGCTTTGGTGTGATGTGGCGAGTTTAATCGTAGTTCTGTGATTGTATGACCATTGCTGCATGCAATGGTGTGAGATGCGAGTTATCATAGTGGCTGTTATATCTGTGTCTGTCAAGCGTTTTTTTTTTAATAGCACGACAAAAGGCAGCTAGATTCTCCCCATGTGTTTTTTCAACTCTAATCGGTTTAATAATGGCAATTTCCCGAAAGTTCATCTAAATATAATTGTTTATTTACGACGAGAAAAAGGGTTCACATAGGTGATAGGATATAACGAAAACAGGTAGGTTATGCATGGGATATTACAGACACCGGTGGGTTATGCATAGATTATAACGGATACAGGTGTTTTATACACAGGGTACAGCCACACGGGTTTGTTGCAGCAGACTCAATGAGCTCTCTAGCGGATACTGTATGTATGTAGAGGTGGGTTCACCGTCATATACTGCAGACACAGCCAGGAGATGCAACAGATTCATATCGATTCTTCATTTTATCCGTAGATACAGATGAGTTCTGAATTGGATACTGCAGATACAAATAGGTTTTTAATTGGAGAATACAGATACATATGTGTTTGCCCTGTATACTGCAGCTACAGGTGGGCTATCGTATCGGATGCTGCTCATACAGGTGGATGCTCCATTAGATACTGCAGGTACAATCCACCCGTTCTCCAGTGGATGCACCACCTCAACTGATGGGTTCAGCACGAGTTACATGATTGCATCACCTGGATGAATTTATGTACAGACATCAAGTGACGTGTGGAATGCGACCCGTTCTTTTCATTTTCGGGAGAAGAATGCATTTCCATGCAGCATGACTTTGCGGTGATGTGTTCGCTGTGGATTGTGCTATCGCTCGTGATTGTCCGTTTAAGAGTGACAGACAGATTGTATCGCTAGCTCACTGCCAGAAAGTAGTCTGTAAAAGGCTGAGGTACTTTTACTGGTCGTTGAGATGCTATGTCGTTATACCATTGGGCATTCGTGTCGCGACCTTCACAAAGCTGCGCCGGGTGATGACCGGTTCACGGCTCCGACTGTGGGTATCTGTGACGGGCTTCCCAGCATGTGTGTTTGTCTTCTGTCTGTCTGTCTGCTGTGTGTTTGTCTTCTGTCGGTCTGTCTCCTGTGTGTGTTTGTCTTCTGTCGGTCTGTCTCCTGTGTGTGTTTGAGACTGTCGTGAGCCCTGTGTGTATGTATGCTTGTATGACTGCTATGCAGTGGCGACAGCAACGCGGGGGGGGGGACACACATTGCGCCTCACTTACATCCTTGCATGCTAAAGTAGTATTCATATGACTGTTGGATGGTAAGAACCGGACTAAAAGACTATTTGCGCCCTCATTCTTCCGATTTGCCCCTGTATTGCTGTTGAGCTTCCGCCGCCTCTGCCGTCCTGCCCCTCTGCCGTCTGTATGTCTGTCTGTCTGTATGACTCATCGTCAGCTGACCACAGACGGCGCGGTCAGCTGGCGACAGACCGCGGCGGCGACAGCTGGCTGTCCCGGCACCGTTACTGGTGCGGCGTGCCGCGGCCGCTGGAACGCGAAAAAACGCAGCCGAGTTTTTACCGGCAGACGTGAGGACTGAGGAGGTCGTGAGGCGTTGATTTACGAAACGGGAGATGGCACTCGCGAGCTGATTTTTGTGTTAGGCTTATCTGAGAACTCGGTGGGTGTATGAGAAACAGTCAATTTGAGGATTTTGTAGCTCGATCTGATACGATTTGTTGGGAAAATGTGTACGGTGATGCAAGTCACATTCCGAAAGGCGGATGGTTCAGTAAGATTCCTGAGCAAGATATTTCTCACCATCGCATCATCAGTCAAGATCCTGGACAATCCGTGAAGAGATAGATGATCAAATATTCAGAAATCGTCAGCAAAGTTAAAAATCAATATATAGTGTTCTTTAACATACTTTGACACTTAGCACCCGTTCCTAGTACCTCTTGGATGCCATTATGCATTCGATAATATTTTTCTGAGAAAAAAAAACTCTCAGTTTGGGAAGCTAAGGTTCCCATAAGATCTGCTTTCAGATATTGACATTCACGATATGATCCCAGGTATTGAAGTATATTTTTAATGCGTGGAGCTTGACTTGAGAGTGCTACAAACGTGTCAATCAAAATCACAAAGTGCTTTCTCTGGAATGTTAACTGCTGTACAAGTTGGAAGAAGTCGAACAGTTAAGGCTTTCAGTTTTCAGTCCTGCTGAATTGAACTGCCCCAGCTGTTGATTGCTGCAGGCAAAGCTCTCCCAGCTGCAGCCAAAGCTCTCTCAGCTGCAGGCAAAGCTCTCCCAGCTGCAGCCAAGGCTCTCCCAGCTGCAGGCAAAGCCCTCGCACCAACTGGGAACATGACGGCTGCATAACCGTACTGTGATGACGTCACACGTCAGTCAGCTGTTACTGTGTGCCCGCGACACACCGTTTCACCAAGACCACAGCTGTGTCACCTGTGCGGTTCACCACGGCGCGTGATGGGTCGGCCATCACGTGACTCGTCACCAAGACCACAGCGGTGTCACCTGTGCGGTTCACCAACGACCACGTGACGGTGTCACCTGCCTGCGGTTCACCACGGCGCGTGACGGGTCGGCTGCCTCGTGACTCGTCGGCGGCGTCTTCAGTGTTTTCCGATTCGGCGAACATGTTAGCATGAAAGAACTCGAGCTACGACTTCCTCGAAATGGTTGCTCGATAAGACAGTCACGATTAATTAATGTGAAGAGGCCGCCTCACCACGCGGGCCACCTGGACAACGCGAAAAGTTTCGCTTGCTGAGCTGCATTCCATTCACCTTACGTGTATCCGCATATCCTTGGAACTGGAAAGCGAAGCAACTTCTCACGCAGTAACGGAGAGCGACGTTCAAACGGACGATGACGTTATTCAGTCGTGATAGCATCTGCGCCCCTGTCCCATGCTCCTTCTTTGAAGGTGACCTTGTTGACGCCTACTGCCCCTTCACAGTCGCAGCTCTTCCCTTACTCACCGCTTACCACACTTGAACCCGTGGCCAGGCGAGACCCGTGGACAGTTGACCTCGTGGCCCCTGCTCCCCTTCTCACCGCAAACGACCCCCAACAGGTTAATGTTCTCTCTCACGACAGATGACATTCCCTAGTAGCACATAACGTTGTCACAACGTGATGGCAACGTTGACAACGTCAGGATAACGTGCATACGACGTAATTACGTCGTGAAAACGTCACAACGCGTGACAGTGATGTGTGCTTTTAGGGTTATGACCCATGGCTAACCCCTGCTTACCGTTCTCTCCCCAGGTCACTTCGCCCCTGACGCACAACATCTCCGGCACGGCCAAGGCCTGCGTTCAGACAGTCCTCGGATCGTGGTGGTTCTCCGAGCACCGCTCCTTCCTCTGGTGGACCTCGAACGCCATCGTGCTGGTCGGGAGCGGCGCCTACACTCGGGTCAAACAGCTGGAGATGGAAGCCAAGCACCGTGCATCTCTATCCGTGTAGGAGGTAGAGGCAACCCTAGGTGGATCGGGCGGAACTTGCAGGGTGGTTTCGTAGGCTTTGGGCTCACATTGATCATGGGAGGCTCTGACGGGCCTCCTGGTGTGTGCTGTAGTGTGCGACTAGCACTTGAGTGTTTGCGAGGTTGTGCCGCAGGATGCTGTCCTTTGTCCACATTTGGCCGCGGTGTACTGCCCGACGGTCTGGGGACAGGGTGGACTTGGTTGTGTTAGGCCAGTCTGTTGTTACGGGAAAGCCATCCGCAGTGGTGCCGGATCGGCAGAGAGCTCAAATGCTGGGACCCGGTGCAGTACCGTACTTCTGAGTCTGTATCTCGGACAGATGCGACCAACATAAGCGACGAAACTGGATGCACAGTCACGGACACTTTTGAGAACATGTTTTGAGACAACATATCTTGCAGATGAGACATCTGCAGAATGCCAGTTCGAGGGCACCAGATCGCCAAAGGCTGGGAGCCCTAGAGCTTTCAGAAAGAAATACGTTCTATGCCCAGTTTTTCACCGTGTGATTTGGATAGTTTCCATAGCCGTGTGGCAAGACTTGGTCGGTAGTTTGTATCCGTGTACACGCCGTCTGTACAGGGCTGTACGTGGGTGGGAGAGAGACAGGGGACGGGAGAACAGTATGTGCATTTGCCAGTAGAAGACCAGTGACGTCCTGCTCGTAACCAGGACCAGCTGACGAGGTGACGCGTTGTTTTCAGCTTATTTATATTGTTATCGACAATTTGTGGACGTGTTTGAGATAAGTGGTTTATTTGGGAGGTGGCAGGCCTTTTAAATTGTTGTGTTGCTTGTATTGTCCTCGTAACTTGTACAATATGTCTGTTCTACGTGTCTGTTCTACGTATTTATGACAATTTAGGTTGTTTTTGTATTATAAGTACCTTTTATCATCATATATTTATCACCCACTGCCATGTTTGATATAAATGCTGATATTTGATACAGGGTTTCAAACTTGATGTTTCAGTTCAGTTTATTTAAATCTTAGCGGGGCTTGTTATTCGTTGGAGATTTCGCTGCTGCAGGTGCAGGATAAAATATTGATGGCGCAAGATGATAGATTATTCTCTTTGCAACTCCCTGCGAGCATTTTGTCGCGTGATGAACGCAACGTTCACTCCATCAATGCATGTTTATGAGCCGTCTCAATATTTTAATACCGTTGTTCTTTACAGCGAACAAAGAGTAGACGAGTTATGTGACGTAATGGGCTCCAGTAGCCTGGGGAGGTGCGGAGCTCGTCATCCCAAATCAACATCATCATTCCCAAAAGCGAAAACCACATACCGGAACGGTGTCGTCAGCTCCGTCTTCACTTCGCTGCAGCAGTTATTGACACGGAGCGCTATCTACTGAGACTGGACAGATTCATTTGCATGCATCGGATACAAAATGTCTGACCAGCATCAACTACGTAGCACAGAGTCTGGCCACCCACCGTCTGACCGTCTGCGTAGTCTTGGGGCTGAACTGAAGCACATCTCGCACTCATTCACTGGCTGACTACAGAGATACTTATATTTTACAGAACATACTTTATGTAACAACGACAAGACCGACATGCGCTTCGTCCTCCCGTCGTCCCAACGTGCGTACGCTCGCGCGCACACGCAGTCCCACTCAAGACAATACGACACAATTATCACACGTGTAGTCCGCGGAATGGCACTTCACGTCTCACGCTATTGCAGTTCATCTGAATGGAGCTGCACTGTACCTGGTGCACCATCCCGGGCTGCACTGTACCGGCCCAGCATCTGTCGAAGGACGCCTCCTTTGCATCTCTCGCCCCGTATCCGAGCGATCGAGACGGAAAAACGCTCCGGACGTCACCTCGATCGCTGGAGGCCGTTTTTGCCACGCTGCGGACTCACAAAGGCGCTCGTGCCCGCGCAGCGCTCACGTCAGTTCACCATTGCTGATGAGGTCTCTCGCGTCCGCCTACACTGGACGCGTTTCCAGTCCACCGTCCGCCCTGTGGTGAACAGTCTCGTCTCCACCGAGCGCGGTTCGTTGAGCTTCTCTCTGGATTTCTCGCATCCCGGTAGCATCTTGCCACCACCCTGCTACGTTACCCCCCTCATACCGTCGGCGCCGCGGTGGTCGTCTGGACCCTGCCCCTGCCCCGGCGTGCCCCCGTCCCCCGCTGTCGGCCCCCCGCCCCCCGCTGCCGGCCCCTCGCCCCCCGCTGGCGACCCCCCGCACTGGTCGCTGACCCCCGGCGGCCCTGCTGCTTCCGGCGGGGCCTCTTGGGTCGGCGGCGACGGCTGGCATTGTTGCGCCGCTTGCCGCCGCGGCGCACGGTGGTCGGCAGAATCTGCTGCTGGATCGTCCGCGAATCCGAACAGTTGAAACGACGCATCAGGCCGCGGACTGACCGGAACAGCTGGAGGCAGAGGGGAGGGAGGGGGCGGTCAGAGGCCGCGAACTGACCGGAACAGCTGGAGGCAGAAGGGAGGGAGGGGCGCGGTCAGAGGCCGCGGACTGACCGGAACAGCTGGAGGCAGAGAGGAGGGAGGGGCGCGGTCAGGTCACTGCGAACTGCGTTGTCGTACCAGGAGGGGGGGATTGAGGGTGTGGACGTGATTAAGCTGGGCATGTGTCATTGCCGGTACACGGCTACCGACAATAAACATCTCATGGGATGACAATCTCCATTGCCAGGTTATTACACACGAGTTGCATTTAATTTCAATCTGTTCTAGATTGCTACAAAATCCATTCTCATTTCTATCGAAACGCCATGACTTAACTTTAAGTCAAATTCAAGAGAATAAAACAAACGTACCAATACAGCGAAAGCTTTAACACGTTGCGGTTGAAGAGCTCTCTGGAAACGTCATGCGAGCTCTTTCTTTGGGCTGGAGATTTTCCGACGCGAAGTAATCGAAATCCAGAGCTTAGAACGTAGTTTAGTTGTTGCCCAATTAGAGTGTCAAGCTGATAACTGGAATCTCGTCAGGTGGATGGACGTACGGTCGGTTAAAACTTGGCAGTTGCGAACAGGTGACGAATCTAACCTTTACATTCTTGTTTGTGTGGTTATGATAAGCCTTCTGATTAGCGAGGTGACACATGTGTGGTGAGATGGAAGTTTTTATATAATGATTCGACGGGATCAAACATACATAACAGGTACATATGTACCTATGTTTAGACATCAAGCACGTATAAACTCATTTATGGGTGCAAAGTGACCTTAGCAGTCGACGCGCCCTAAAGCCCCCAAAAACAAACAAACAAAGTATAAACTCATTTAACCCTATTCCCTGCGGGGGGCAGATTCTGCCCCTCCCGGTAGTTTTTCGCCCGCCGCTTCTGAACCATTTACGTCTTCGTCTTGAAACTTTGGACTTTTCCTGAAATATGAATGACGCTGTGTTCTGGAAAATTTTAAAAAATCGCCCCAGCGGCGCTCCAGGGTCATGTTTTTTGGGAGGTCGCTACGAATGCGGAGAGCGGCACATACTTCCTTCGTAGTTTGCTGGTGTATAAAAGGTTCAGAAAACTAAGTTGAGCTTCGTACCTCATACATACATTGGATTATACACATTTGGGCAGAGGGAACTCAGGTTACCATAATAATTGGAGCGATAATCTCCCGTCAATTTGGGCCCAAACTTCAAATAAGCAAGATGTAAAAGGGCTTCCGCCCACATGGTCCCTCCCACGTATTTACCTGAATCCGCTTATGCCACAATTTGTTACATTTAACCATATTACCAGTAAAAATCCCACAGTGACGTTACCCAGCGTCCCCAAAACACTAAGGAAAACACATATTTTTGTATCAAAATTCACCCATTTTTTATTCCCTGAGTACTGCCTATGATTTTCAAATTTTGTATTTGTCCTTTCACACATGAAGAGCATGGACATTGGAATGCTCAAAAACGTTTTTGCATTTGAAAAGTCTGGTGAATTCACATGGCCACAATGACCTTTTCTAAAAACACTCCAAATTTCGTATTTTTTGCCCCCTGGGCCCCATTTTAAAACAAAAAAGCATTTCGAGGTTCAAAAGAAATATTTCGTCACGACGAATCGAATGGTGTTTGTCCATCGAAATCGGCCGAGCGTTCTCAAGATCTCTGGGGGGGGCAGAATCTGCCCCTCCCCGCAGGTTAACGTAATTCTGGCCGCCCGCAGGGAATAGGGTTAATTTGTTGACGGTTACTTATTCTCAAAAATAGAAACCGTTCTCTGGTATTTAAGATGAATACTTGCAAGGGTTTTCAGGTAAATACAAACGG
Organism: Semibalanus balanoides; assembly: GCA_014673585.1. Taxonomy (NCBI): domain Eukaryota; kingdom Metazoa; phylum Arthropoda; class Thecostraca; order Balanomorpha; family Balanidae; genus Semibalanus; species Semibalanus balanoides. The sequence continues at coordinate 90,417 of VOPJ01005179.1, read as the reverse complement.
TTGAATTCAACGTATAAAATTGCAGTGAACACCTGGGTTAGTTACTAATGCGTTCTGGGTAACTAAATGTGGGTGGTATTTCACGGTTGAGATGAAGCACCTAATCTAAGTGACACATGTCACAACACATTTCACTCTAGTATTCAGAGCGTTAACCGAATCTACACGGCACGTTTTGACGCTTGCACATTCTTTGACAAAAGCCGTTCTCTGGCATTCAAAATGAATTCTGTCAAGCATTTTCAGATAGGTAACTACAAAGTACAAATGATCTTGCCATCCAACACATACCTATAATATAAATCAACCATCTGTTAGCCAAGTACTAACTGCCCTCCTTTCTCAGCAAGTTCATCTCACAAAAACGACCCGCACGTCCAACACGATGACCTAAGCCGCGTTCGCTCGACATCACCGTAAACAAACCAACACAAACATGCACACTCACCCGGTTGCGTTTCCACGGCATGACCAGGGTAGGCACCAGTTGACTGCCTTGTTTGCCAGCCATCACCAGATACTTCCCAGCGCGGGCCTTGACTTCCGGGCAGCAGGCTGGGTCGTGCCTCCAGGTCATCCGGGGTCGCCGCAGCGCGCGCCGCTGCTCCCGGCTCACCTTCTGCGGCTTGAACAGGCGGCCCTTGCCCAGCTGAGCCTGGTCCGCCCGCAGCCGCCGGAATTTAGACACCAGCACTGTGGAGAGGATGGGGCGGTCAGAACTGGATCGCCAATGTTGATGTCTCGTGATAACGGGCACATTTCTTAGGGGTTACGAAATACTGTCGGATGACATTTTACAATCATCATCGGTATTGTGTACAGTCGGCATTAACATTCTACTCTCTACAGTCAACATGGAAATTATAACTTTAACACCTGTCGTATCGAAAGACCATATCAAGGCCGACTATATAGTCTTTCGGTGTCGACAGGTGTCAACATACCAACTGTATTATGTAGTATGTTGGTGTCGACAGTACACTGTCGACAGCAACAGACTGCAGTCTACATTAGCAGTCTTCACTCGACATTCGACACCAACATACTACAGTCGACACCAACATACTACAGTCGACACCAACAGACTACAGTCGACATCAACAGACTACAGTCGACACCAACATACTACAGTCGACACCAACATACTACAGTCGACACCAACAGACTACAAGTCGACACCAACATTTTACTACAGAGGACACCAACATGCTACAGTCGACACCAACATTACTACAGTCGACACCAACATACTGCAGTTCGACACCAAATCATCCTACAGTCGACACCAACCATCACTGCAGTCAACACCAACAAAACTACAGTCGACACCAACATACTACAGTCGACACCACAGACTTTAAAGTCGACACAACAAACTACAGACACACCAACATATACATCGACACCAACATACTACAGACGGACACCCCAACAACTACAGTCGACACCAACAGACTACAGTCGACACCAACCACTCACATCGACCCAACAAGACTACAGTCGACACCAACATACTTACATTCGACACCAACATACTACATCGACATCAAACATTTACTACTGTTGACACCAACAAGACTAAGTCGACACCAACAGACTACGTCGACGCCGACATACTTCAGTCAACACCAATATACTACAGTCGACACCAACATACTACAGTCGACACCAACATACTACAGTCAACACCAATATACTACAGTCGACACAAACATACTACAGTCGACATCAACATACTACAGTCGACACCAACTGGCAACTTACTACAGTCGACACCAAACATACTACAGTCAACACCAACAGACTATAGTCGACACCAACATACTACAGTCGACACCAACAGACTACAGTCGACACCAACATACTACAGTCGACACCACATACTCAGCCGACACCAACAGAGCTACAGTCACACCAATATACTACAGCGACAACCACAGACTACAGACGACACCAACATACTACAGCCGACACCAACAAGACTACAGGTCAAACAACCAATATAACTACAGTCGACACCAACATACTACAGTCGACACCAAACATACCTACAGTCGAACACCAACAGACTACCGAGTCACACAGACTACAGTAGACACCAACCAGACTACAGTCGACAACCAACATACCTCAGTAAACCGAGCTAACATTACTACAGTCAATACTAAAATACTACAGTCGACACCAACCTACTACAGTCGACCCAACCATAGTCTACTACAGTCGACACCAAACAGGACTACATCAACACCAACATACTACAGTCGACACTAACATACTGCAGTCGACACCAAAAGACTACAGTCGACACCAACATATCAGCCCAACACAAACATACTACCAGTCAACACCAACATACTTCGTCGACACCAACATACTGCAGCGACACCAAACAGACTACAGTCGACCACCAACAGACTACAGTCGACCCAACCTACTACAGTCGACACCAACAACTACCGTCGACACCAACATACTACAGTCGACACCAACCTACTACAGTCGACATCCAAAACATTAACTACAGTCGCACCACCAACTACTACAGTCGACACCAACAGGACTACAGTCGACACAACATACTACTAGTCTGACACCAAAATACGTCAGTCGACACCAAACTACTGCAGTCGACACCACACAGACAACAGAGGACACCAGACATACTGCCCAGGTCGACACCAACATACTGCAGTATGGACCACCAACAGCACAGTCGACACCCTAGGCAACTACATCGACACCAAACATACTACGTCGACACCAACATACTTACAGTCGACACTAACATACTACAGCCGACACCAACAGCACCTACAGTTCAACACCAATATACTACAGGCGACACCAACAGACTACAGTCGACACCAACCAGACTACAGTCGACACCAACATACGTACAGATCGACACCAAAAAACATACTACAGTCAACCCCCCCCCCCCAAAAAACCGGACTACTACAGTCGACACCAACATACTACCAGTCGAAAACAACAGACTACAGGTCGACCACCAACATACTAACAGTCGACACCAACAGACTACAGTCGGACACCAACAGACTACAGTGGACTACTAAAACAGACTACAGTTACGACAACCAACATTACTACAGTAAACCACTAACATACTAATCAACACTAAAATACTACAGCGACACCAACCCGTACTACAGTCGACACCAACATAATCTCACCCTATACAGTCGACACCAACAATACTACAAGGATTCAACACCCAACAGACTAGCAGTCGACACCAACAACGCAGCCGACACCAACAAGACTACAGTCAACACCAATATACTATCAGTCGACACCAACATACCTACAGTCGACACCAACATACTTACAGCCGACACCAACCAGACTACAGTCAACACCAATATACTTTACAAGTCACCACCAACAGACTACAGACGACACCAACATACTTACAGCCGACACCAACAGGACTACCAAGTCAACACCCAAATACTACAGTGCACCAACATACTACAGTCGGACACCCAACATACTACAGTCGACACCAACAGACTACAGTCGACCAACCAACAGGGAACTACGTAGACACCAACAGGACTACAGTCAAACACCAACATACTACAGTAAAACACTAACATACTACATCAACACTAAAATACTACAGTCGACACCAACTTTACTACAGTCGACCACCCACATATCTACTACAGTCGGACACCAAACATACACAAGTCAAACCACCAACAGACTACAGTCGACACCCAATTACTGCAGTCGACACCAAACAGACTACAATCGACACCAACAGACTACAGTCGACACCAACATAATACAGCCAACACAAACCATACTACAGTCAACCACCAACATACTGCAGTCGACACCAACATACTACAGCGACACCAACAGACTACAGTCGACACCGGACCATACACAGTCGACACAACATACTACAGTCGACACCAAACATACAGGACAACTACAGAAGACTACTCTAACAGACTACAGTTACTACCAATCACTACTTACCAGTAATCACACTAAACATACTACAGTCAACACTAAAATTACTACCCCAGTCCGACACAAACCCCTACTACATCACACCAAACATATCTACTACCAGTCGCCACCAACCCATACTCACCATTGTCCAACCCACCAACAGCACTCCACAGTCGACCACCCAACATTACTACCAGTCGACACCAACATCCACTACAGTCGACTACCAAAACTCGGCCAACTTACTACTCCAGTCCGCACACCAAACACTAACTACCAGTGTCAAAACACCAACATACCTACAGTCGACACCCACATACTTACAGTCGACACCACATACTTACTTCAGTTCGACACCAACATTACTACAGTCGACACCAACAGACTTTCTCAGTCCAACCACCAACTTTATCACTACAGTCGACCACCTCAACATTTTACTACAGTCGACCCATCCACATCTTATATACCCTTACAGTCAACACCAATATACTTACAGTCCGACACCAAACATAACTACAGTCGACATTTCAAACACCAACACAGTCGACACCAACTGCGCAACTTACTACAGTCGACCATCCAACATTTACTACAGTTCAACACCAAACACACTACTTAGTCGACACCAACCCTTTATCACCTTACCTTTATCGACTCACCTAACCAGAACATTACCCAGTCGCGTATCACCAACCAACATACAACTTACAGCTCGTACTCACCACACCATACTACAGTCGAGACTATCTCCACTAAACACTCACTACAGTTCCAATTCTCTATTCCCAACAGACTTACAGTCGACAACCCAACATCACTGACCAAGCCTCGGACACCAACATACTTTTACAGTCGGTATCACCACGTCATTTACTTACAGGTCACCTTTGGCCATCCACACACTACCCTTACAGTTCGACACCCCCCACACACTTACCAGTGACCCTCCAACACTCATTACAGTCGACACCAAAACAGACGTACAGTCTGACCACCCAACAACTACAGTTGACCACCAACATATTACAGTCGACACCCAACAGAACTTACAGATCGACCACCAACAGGGCTACTACATTCTGACCCCCCCCCCCTCCGCACCCCCCCCCCCCGCCCCCCCCCCCCCCCCCCCTCCCCCCCCGCCTCACCCAACATCATCCCTACAAGTCCGACACCACAGGACTACAGCTGACACCAAACAGACTCTACAGTCGACACCAACATACTGACCCCAGTCCCCGACACACCCCAACACCTACCTTTACAGTCGACACCCAAAACCATACTACATGTCCAACACCAGCCAGACTACAGTCGACAACCAACATACTACAGTCGACACCAACATACTAACAGTCCGACACCAAACCATTTACTACAGTCAACATCCAACCAGACTACCAGTCGACACCAACAGACTACAAGTCGACAACCAACAATACTACTATGTCGACACCAACATACTACCAGTCGACACCCAAAACATACTTACAGTCAACACCAACCAGAACTAACAGTCGGACACCAACATACTACAGTCGACACCAACATACTACAGGTTCGGACACCAACCAAATACTACAGTAACGGACACCAACATACTACAGTCGACACCAACAGACTACAGTCGACACCAACAGACTACAGTCGACACCGCCATACTACAGTCGACACTCACCGACATCTGAGCGACAGAAGTGGTCCATGATGCTCTCCTTGGTTTCCGGCTGGTCGCACACCTGACACCCCTCGTTCACCGGCTCCTCAACTGAAACGGAGCAGACGTGGTCTGAATAAGCAGACTTCTGCAGAGTTACAGTAACTTACACCCATCACCACATTCCACTCACTGCACAACCACAGACTGCACGGCGATATAGCAAACTGAACATAGTGCTGGGAAGGTACCTATTACGAAGATCGCAGTCATTATGGACGCAATCTGAAATTAATCGGACAGCTTTCATGTTTATTTATTGTTATACTACATATCTGATTCATCGGACATCGCTAGGTAACAACAGAACGTGGGGCTTTGGCCATCACATGCTAGAGCCATGTTGAAAGCAACACAAATGCATAACATACCAGTATCACTGATAGTCTAATCTATATATCCATTTGACGGCGAATGTCGCGATTTCATGGCGTGTCGCGTTCAAGCCTCTTGTATGGATCAGTGTTTGGTCCGTTATGCTGGATGCCAGATGTTTGTTCGGCCGGACTGAAGGACAGTTTTACATTCCCGAGACCGCAAGACCATCCGTAAAAACGGTACAAGGCCGATGAGACTTGGTAACGTTACCTAATATAAACCTATGTAATACCGTACAAGTACATAGTTGGGCATGTCAAGAACGCATGAATTGTGACTTCAAAGGCAAAGAGACGGGAGTAAAGGACACGGAGAGAGAGAGAGAGAGAGAGAGAGAGAGAGAGAGAGAGAGAGAGAGAGAGAGAGAGAGAGGAGAGAGAGGAGAGAGAGAGAGAGGAGACGAGAGAGAGAGAGGAGAGAGGAGAGAGAGAGAGAAGAGAGAGAGAGGAGAGAGCGGAGCGAAGCGAAAAGAGCAAAGAGCAGAAGAAGACAAGAGAGCGAGAGCGAGAGCGAGAGCGAGACGAGAGCGAGAGCGAGAGCGAGAGCGAGAGCGAGAGCGAAGGCGACGAGCGAGGAGCAGAGCGGAGACGAAGAGCAGAGCCGAGAGCGAGACGACGAGAGCGAGAGCGGAGCGAGAGCGAGAGCGAGAGCGAGAGCAGGAGCGAGAGCGGAGCGAGAGCGAGAGCAGTGGAGGGAGGCGAGAGCGAGAGAGCAGGGAGCGAAGAAGCGAGAGCGAGAGCGAGAGCGAGAGCGAGAGCGAGAGCGAGAGCGAGAGCGAGAGCGAGAGCGAGAGCCAAAGCGAGAGCGAGAGAGAGAGCCAGAGCGAGAGCGAGAGCGAGAGCCAGAGCGAGAGCGAGAGCCAGAGCGAGAGCGAGAGCGAAAGCGAGAGCGAGAATGATAGCGAGAGAGCGAGAGCGAAAATACAATATAACAAATCAAGATATGGATACCCCTGGACTAGAGACTAAATCCAATTACGGAGGGATGCCATGCACTAAGACCATGTCATGAGCATAACATTGCACCGGGTTATTGCTTTATCAATTAGCATACAACCCATTAATGTCTCAGCACATGCCTCTGGGGGCATTGCTGACTGATAACGTTCATAAACTTCGCATGGCGCTGCCGAGTTGAAAGCCGCCGCGAGAAAGCTGCCGGCCATAATTTGATCTTGCAGGGTGTAAATACTAATTTGAAATTCCACTGTGGTGACCTTACATGGTGGTAATCACACGGTTCTGGGTAAACACGCCACGTCAACGGCATTCATCGTGATGGCATGGGCATGGCATCTGTTATGTTAGTGAGCTACTTGTCTGATGACTTTTCTGATCAGTGATCAGTCTTTCAGTTTATAGTCAGATGCTGTTGTTGTTAGGCAATAAATAACTGGGATTTTTCCAGACTCCAGATCATCCAGATTTCGCCGGTAAATTATAATCAAACAAATTTATTTAACTGCCAATTTGTATTTAGGTAGGTACCTACTAACTCGTGTGTCAGCAGTTTTATTTCGTGGCATGCAAACCAACGCAAGCCGTGGGTTGGCCCCTTGTCTGCGGCCTTGAGTCTCACCCCTTCAGTCGGTGCAGCTATCTGTGACCCCGCAGCCGCCGAGCGGAGTTCACAGAGGAGATGGATAGAGGAGGGAGGAGAAGACGGCTGCTGACGTCACGACGCCCAGTGACGTCACCAGACCAGACAGCTGACGTGGCGAGGTCGGGGAGCCGCGGAGGAGGCACAGGCAGGGTCAGTGTGGCTGGCACCAGAGCTGCAGGCGGGCAGCAACGGCCCAACACAGCTGGAGGTGGCGCCAGCATTCGGTTTGCGCAGATCTCAAAACGCTGGGCTGGGATGGTAGGCCCGACAGGCAGGTCTGGTGCACAAATTTCAAGGTGGTGAGAATTATGTTGCTTAATATCGGTGCGTTAGCACCGGTAATCAAAGCTCACCACTGCAACAAGGGAAGGATGTCTCCTCGAAAACTTCTTGAAATTGAGTATTTGTATTTGTATTTGGTATGAGATAATGCGTAAGACAATGAAAATGGTTCCAATCAAAACATTTCAGCAACATCCTTGTAACACTAAATGCACGTCTAAAATGTAGAGCGAGACTAGTGAAATCAGATTCGTGTTAAGAGGCAAACGCACTCCTACAGAATTAAGGTAATGAATACGTAAAGAATTAAGTGCTCAATGCTGTTCCGCATTACACCTGTGTTGTGCGGAACAGCATTACTGACAAAACGTGCATTGCGGAACAGCAGCATTTGTGAGAAGTGTGCAATGCGGAAGAGCATTGAAAAAAGGTGTGGCACGATACAGCACTTTGGAAGGAATGGCATCCCGGACTACACATTTTCCGAAAGGTTATGCAAAACAACACTTTTTTGTACAAATTTTGTTTTGTTCCAAATTACAGCTGCACATTCGCAAATGTTTCTTGAAAACCATTCCAAAATCCAAATCCATCCAGAATAACCAGAGATATTTCAGGTAACCTTTTTTACGGCATGTCAATGCATAATATTCAGGCAATGAGCGCATGGCACCGTAAAACAAATTAACCGTAGCGCAGTGAGCGACCAGCGCGGCGGTCGCCTAGCAACGTCCGCTGTGACCTGCATGACCTGCGATGCAGAGACTGCAACGCTGCAGACGCAGCCGTATCATACAAAAACAGGTGTAATTGGGTCACAAGCGGAACTTTATGAAATCGCTCGGGGGGCCCTAATGTTAATTTGATAGATTTTTACTCAGTTCTTACCATGCAACGCCATAGGCTTAATGTTAAATTTGAAGATCATTGGGGGCGGGGCTCGCGGCCCTCCCAAAGAGATATAAAGTTCCACCCCTGAATTGGGCTATGGGTAGATAGGGACAGTGGCGGCGGAAGTTTGAGGGGCTGGGGGGCAGGTTACCCCCATCGAAAGAGGTACATGCCTTTTTAAACATGCCTTTTTCCCCCTAAAAAAATGTTCACGCTAATAACATTTTTAGAGTTCAACACCATGCGCAATGGGTACGACGCATTGAAGGACAATGCATATCCAGGGCATGGGACTCGAAGTTTTCACGTCGCTGCGCGGCGCAATTTATTTCATGAGCTCCCAGGTATTGAGCCTAAACAAATATTCGAAGACGGTATAGCTGCTATTCCAAATCGGTGCCGCTGGACTCCAAAGTTGGTATAGCCCATCCTTTACCTGTCAATCATCATTGTAGCGTGCCTTATACCATTCTCCATTCATTGTAACGTGCCTTTTCATCTTTTTTGCCTTTCAACGCTCGGGAAGGAGGCTCTTTCGAGGCGCCGACCCTCCCCTCCCCCTGGTCGAAGTCCTGGCTAAGTGCCTGTTTTTTAAGTTAAAGTTGAAAAGCGTTCCATGCTTATAACGGTCGGTACTCACAAGTACTTGGTAACGAAACTCACTGTCCGAGCAAAAATTTGCCTGCCTACGCATTGCTATTTACCATGAAGGCATATAATATGTTTCATGTACTCTACTACCTATTGCAAATATGTACCAAACGTCCATGAAAAATAAACAAGCATATGACAAAGTGCATTAAAACCGTCAGTTTAGTTCGGCCCCGGACGGTTAACTATTAAGTGTTCACGATTTGTTATAAAATTACAGGTTTTTCTAATCAATTGTCAACAAACTGTTATTTAACATACTGCAATGCACACACGAGACATTCATCTAAAGCCTAAAAAGTGTTGCTATAAATTTGAAATGTGAATATTTCCATTTAAGTCTTATCGGAATGAACGAAAAAAACTTCTATACCTAATCATAAACCAAACCAGCATAAGTGCTCTATATTTTCAAACATTATCGCAATTTTACAGCGAGTTAAGCGTGCTGAGGAATAGCATAAGTTATATTTCATATTGGCATAACTTTACCTTGTCTTCAAATTATTTTAAAAATTAAATCAAAGACAAAATTATTTCGCGTATATTCGGGCACTGCCCTTTATCGACCGAATGCAACACCCCACACAGTCACCATCGCTCTGTACTGTATGTATATGCATTGTTTTCTCTGTCCTATGCCTCATACAATAGGAATGCGATGAGGAATAGGAAAGAGACATTCTATTCTAGGCATGAGGCATATGAAAGATAAAACAAGGCATGTACAGAGCGATGGTGGCGTGTTGGGTGATGCATCCGGTCGATAAAGGGCAGTGCCCGAATATATCCGAAACAATTTTGTATTTTTTTCGAATAATTTGAAGATATGGTCAAGTTATGCTACTATCATTATCGCAAATATCGCAATGCTTCAAGCATTATCGGCGCAACGCTAAATGGCCAACGCCGAGAATGTTCTCCTCATCACATAAGTCAGAACAGTTAGGTACTGTGAAAGTTATCTCCCGTGTGCCTGCATCATCTCTTCCCGGGACTGTCTGCGACTAAACCCGGTGGCTTGTCGACCAGTGTTTATTTGCATCTCGTCACCGCTCTCGGAACTGGCTAGCGGTTACACCATCATCAGTATGCGTCAGTGTCGTTCCATGTCCAGTGGCGGATCCAGAGCGGAGGCCTGGGGGACCATGCCCGCTCCCCTTGAGCCTCAAAAGAAGGGCGGCCCTCTGGCTTCCAGAGGGCCCACTCTGTTTTTGTTTTGAGAGAGCCCACTCTAGCCTCCCGATGGCCGATTCTGTCTCGAAGAGGGTCAATTCTGCTTTATAGAGGCCCATTTTGGCATATGAAAGACACATTTTGAACTACGATGATCCATTCTGGCCTATATTTGGCTTGTCTGTCGAAACTCGCAAGGGCCCATCAAAATTGAAAGGGCCAACCAAAACATGAGGGGCGCATCAAAGCCTGAGTGGGCCCACTCTGCCACGTGGCCCTCTCCTTGACCAACCCCTGGAACCGCCACTGGTCATGTCTCAAGCGATGTACATATATGGGTGACAGACCTGTCAAACATACACAGGTCGCTTATCTTAGAATGCCGGGAAGACTCGCCTGGAAGGACTTGTCCACGCTTCGGAGGACGCGTCTGTCAAAATACTGGTGATATATTTATGCTCCGTCTGTAGCGACTCTGCGCTCGGCAGTTTAACCTCGTGCAGCCAGTGGTATATGCAACCAGAACCGAGGAGCTTGACAAGTGCTACTGGACGGCGGAGATGCATGATGCATCGTGCGTCGCCCGTTACGTAAAAGCGAAATGCATGGAGCTCATTTGCAACTGAATTACACGATCGATGTTTCTATACCACCATTGAGAAGGTATGTTTGCATTTGCAACCGAACGGGATTCATTTTTTAAAAGATATTTGACCTTATAATGGCACCACGTAATGTAATATATTTTTAATTCGCGTTTTAATCGTCGGTTTTGCACGGAACCAGCATTTATCACTTTTCCGACGAAATATGACACCTCGTATCTGAACGTGCCCGATATAGTCACTGCGGCGGCATGACGCTCTGTAATAGATCAGATACAGTATACCAGGGATCCCCAATGATGAAACAACCACACTGTGACACTTTGCTGGAAGACGTCCGTCACCGCGCTGCAATATGAACCCGGAGATGGAACCGGAGGCCAGCTTCCTGCATGAAGTCACGGCTTCTCATTCTGAGAAGCTGATGTGGGTGGATGGGTCTATCGCTCTTGCTCTCTCGCTCTCTCGCTGTCTGGCTGTCTCGCTCTCTCGCTCTCTCGCTCTCTTGCTCTCTCGCTGTCTGGCTGTCTCACTCTCTCGCTCTCTCGCTCTCTTCGCTCTCTCGCTCTCTCGCTCTCTCGCTCTCTCGCTCTCTCGCTCTCTCGCTCTCTCGCTGTCTGGCTGTCTGGCTGTCTGGCTGTCTCGCTCTCTCGCTGTCTGGCTGTCTCGCTCTCTCGCTCTCCCGCTTTCTCGCTCTCTCGCTCTCTTGCTCTTCTGACTTCTCCTTTCACCTTTTTCCCTTCTCTCTTCTTTCAATTATCTCTTCCCTACTTCCTTTTCCATCTCCATCACTGTATTCCCACGAACATGAATAACACTAATTTACATTCAGCCTACCTACACTAATTCATGAACGGGACGTATAATAACTGTTATTATCCCATCTCCATGCACGAAGTCGATACGTATGACGAGTATGCTAATTCAAGCGAGTCCCTTGCCTTACACGTCAAGCGGCGCGGCAAGGCTTAGGAAATAAGTTCGCCTTGTTGTATGATACACCATGGCTTGTTAATTGTACCCACATAAATACATATTCCAAATTGGTGGGAATCAACCGCTCGCTCAGACCGAGAATCGCCAGGTGCTGAGCCGATGTGCATGAATCCAAGAAGATGGCTGATAATATCGAAGTCGATCTCTGTGCGAATATTTAGCCCGCTGTACCGACTACCGAGTTGTGTTCTCTTATTGAAGCCGACGTCTGGGCGAAAATTGAACATTGCTATTGGGGATTTTTGTCTGTAACAAAAGACGACGTCTGGGCGAAAATTGGGAATTGCTATGGTGATTTTCGCCTGTAACAGATGACGACGTCTGGACGAAAACTGAGCACCACTGTGCGGGATTCCCGGCCCAGCTGTGTAATCACCGTACATCATGCCATGCATTTCATTGCCTTGACATGCTGCTGAGAGGGTACCTATACAATCAGCGTGGCAGGAACATATTGGCGGCGGTCGTCACTGGCGGCTCCAGCGGCTGACGCGGCGAAACACAACCGGTATCGGCGTGATTGGTAAAATCCACTCTGTCTGAATAACCATGAGGCATGAGCCATCGCCCATCAGCGGCGACTGGCACGACATGCAGACTACACGAAGCTTACATGACTTCAAGACAAACACTACAATAATGATCATGGGCGTTGAAAGTAGGGGGACAGGAGGGACGCGTCCCCCCAAAGCGGGGGGCGTCCCCCCAAATCTTTTCGGATTTTAACATCACGCCTATGGACGTTGCATGGTAAGAGTCTACCTCGAAATGCCTGCGTCCCCCGTACCCCAATTTTCAAAAGGAAGCGACGCCCTTGTTAATAATGATGTATGGTGAAGCTTAGTGATCAATACTAGGACAAGGGGAATCTTCATTGATTAATGTTGCAACATGTAAGCATGCTTGTTGCAACAATATGCAGCACCGTAGTAGCGACGTATTCATTATTTGTTCGGTGAAACAGCGGAACTGGGCAGTTGTGTTGTGTTAGTCGCAACATGTAATTGACAGATAGCTGAACGGAGCAAAAGAGAAAACAAGGGTATTGGGCATGAACGAAACAATCTCTGTTGCTTTTCCATGCCCCATTATGATGTCAACCATCAACATGCTACCTTCAGTCGTGCACGACCCTTGCTCTCCTTCCATTGATCTACAATGCTCCATAATGCTCTTTACACTGCACCGTGACCCAAGCAGATTCTGTACCATCACCCGCGCCACCAAAACCACTACACAGGCCCTCCTAACGGCCCTCTCCTAACGCCCTGCAAACGGCCCTCTCGCCAAATGACGATCTCATCGCATTCCCTGCGGCCTCATCTCTGGCTGCGCCTTGGTCGTCTTATGGAGGCGCCTCGGGCGCCTCCACATCGCTCAACTGATGGTGACCCGGGTGACCGGCTAGAGTCAGCAGTCTGCAAGGCTGTCGTGGACACAGTTTGAATTCTGCTGCGACACATAAGGTCACATAGTCTCGCTACTTGTCAGCTATGGGTGTCAGCTCCGAGGTGTAATCTGGAGTTAATTCGTATTCGGACACACGGAGCGCTCAGATAATGAGAACAAACAGGCGTGGTGGGAATTGCAGTGCCAAACTGGGTGTATTTTTACGGTATTTAGCTTGTTATTAGCTTACTACGGTACGGTATTTATATAAATAATTATGATAAATATGCGGTATTTTTATACGGTATTTAGCTGGCTTACATTAATCCTGTCTGAGCATGGCCATACTGCTAAGTAGACACTAGACAGCTGAGCATTGGATTGGTGTAAGATTTAATGACTTTGCTGTAAGCATGTTACGAGATAATGCAGGCCTCTTAGACGTTACAAGTGGTAATGCCGAGTGGACGAGAATATTTCACCATGCGATACTTGGTGATTACCTGTCTACATCATTCCAAACTTACATATTACATGGAATGTATATACACTGCATTTGAAAACATGTAGCGAATTTAAAGAATGATAAGTAGGTATGTAGGTATGTGTACAACCTACATGATGTAAGTAGTATGTACCTATACCATAAAAAACATTATGTGATAGGATACTCCGTCTCAAACGTGTGACTTCACTGACATAAGCATGCACGGCTTTTATCACCAAAATTAGTCCATTAGGGATGTCTGGAGAAACGTATAAGAGATTGGTCGATAAACTCGAGTACCTATGTATATCTGCTTAACCCGCGCGTTACTGGGGTATATTCTGTAACGCGACTTACTGGGGGGCGGCTATTTATAGCCCCCCTCTGATCTCCGAAACTACTGGACCGATCTTAAAAACTCGAACGGCATTCAATAGCCCTATCAAATTTGTCGAAGGGAACCTAATATTGTTATCCTCAGGGTCACCGATGACGTCACAGGTCACGTCAACGAAAAAATGTTTGACCGTGCCATCAATGTCCGGTGGTCGGCGTTGTCGCGCAAAATGCGATATTAAACGCATAATAAGTTGGTAAATCGATATTATTGGTGCATCTGACACTTATAATTACCATTCTAAGCTAATTTTGACCTTGGGCCAGGTCAAGGTCATCCGAGGTCACGAGGTCAAACTAAATATTACGGTAATTAGGAGTTGTGACACATGATTAAGGGTTCGTTTATCGATAAGAACGCGAAAAATGACCTTATAACATGCTATTTTCCATACAATTTGAGAAAAAAAAAATGCAATTTTTACTTAGGTGGTGTAATTTTGTCTTTGAAAGGTTGTAACTCAGTCATTTTTGAAGATATTGACTTCAAACTTGCTACACATATTCATTGGGATCATCTCAATTACATGTATTCCGTTTTTTTTGCAAATTCGTTTTTTATTTTTTTAACCAAAAAACATGTCTTTGGATTTCTCATAATTTTGAGTTTCAGCAAATTAAAAAAATCCGAGATAGCAGTTTGATAGCCAAACTTATTACCTGTCGTTTGGTGTACGACAATTGAGTTTATCGTCAAAGCTGTACTTTCGACAGCGTTTCCCGCAAACCCTCATTAAAAAAAACACAGAACATGACGTCACTCTGACGTCATTTCTGGTTGACCTATCATAGCCTCATCTTTTTCCATCTGGTAGGATGTGTCTAATTGATTTAGGACAAGGTACTGAAAGTTTGGTGACGATACCTATGTTGGTTTAGGAGATATTGCAGAATAACGGGAAGGCCGAGAATAACGGGAGGGCCGAGTAACCTGCGAGTTACTGGGGGGAGGGGGCTATAAATAGCCCCCCCCCAGTAAATCACAGGTTAAAAAAGAGCTAGTTTGTCTCAGCGACAGACGTAGTTCAACATTCATTTCAATCGTTTCATTTAGGCAGTGTTCCACATTCATTTCAATCGTTTCACCGACTATGGATTTCAGACCGCGTGAGACCCCGTTTTTTGGCGATAATTTGTTAAGGAATGGCCGATCCGAGATCAAATTTCTCGCACAGTCTATTTTCAGCCAGGCGCCGATTTCTGTGTCCGTATAGTCTGTTAGCAAAAAAAACGAACTTATGTTTACTTTGTCATTGACTCGTAACGTTAAGATCTGCTCGGTAAACCAAATCCCAGTGACCCCACAGTTGGGCTACCGTGACGAAGGATGTGAGTTGTACCTCAACCAGACGTTACTACCGGACGATGAAGACTGATTAAGACAGCACGTGCTTTTGAGATCACAACCTACGTCACGATAGCCTCTGCTGTGGGAATGGGCTACCGAGCAGATCTTAACGTTACGAGTCAATGACCATAAGTTTTGATTTTTGTTAACAGACTATATGGACATAAATCGGCGCCTGGGCTGGAATAGAGAGTGCAAAAATTTAATTCGGATTCGGCATTCGGCCATTTCTTAACAAGTTATCGCCAAAAAACGGGGTCTCACGGGGTTTGAAATCCATAGTAGGCAGTGTTCCTAATTCATTTAAACAGAGTTTTGTATTCTCATTTTAGCCTCTGATTTTGTACGACGCTATCCATCGGAACACAAAACAAATATACAGTCGACCACGGCCCTATGATGCTTAGCATTTCATCTTTATATATAGGTACTGCTTTCACAACATAAATTTCGAAGTTCCCGTAATCGAATAGTTCCATAGTCGTCGATCTTTCACATTTATGTTTGTTTGATTTTTTTGGTTGATTGATTTTTAGGTTGAGGGCCAATAGCATTTTTCACAAGGGGGGGGGCACGTCAGTGGAAGAATTCAATTTTCGTTCCTCAGCCCATCTGTTGTTGACCGGGGGGGGGTGTACGATAATCGGCATTTTATATCTAGTGTAAATTTGTTTTGCTCAGGGGGAGGGACATGACGTGCCCCCTTGACTACGACCATATAGGTAATATTGGTTCCAAAATAAGCGTCCCACTGGGTTGGCCGGCACAGCAGATAAAGGGAATATACCGTCGTGGGAAAAGTATGTGAATTGATGTAGATAAGTGCCCAGATGAGTGGCTCTCATCTCAATTATTTCTCATAATTTTCCCAGGGCGTTATACTCCCTTAAACTGCTTTGCCGGCCAACCAAGCAGGACGCTTATTTTGGAACCAATAGTATGTACAAGCTAGACATAAGTGCGGATATCAAAAATGAATCCAGTAAAGAAGCTTGATTCCAGATCTAATGAGATCATGCTATCAATTTATAATTTATAAACATTCAGGATTCACCGGAATCGGGACCATAGATACTAAACAAATTTTAATGGATTTGTTGGAATCGCACGGGTAAAAAGGGATATTTAGTGTCGAGGGGCAAACCTCTAGATGTGGTCACTGGTCAACCTACCCATTTTCCCTGACCTCAAAATCTCCTCATATCTGTATCGATCTCAGGGGGTCCCAAATTGGAGATTGCGGGGGGGCAAGTTGCCCGCCATCCTACCCCTGGCGACGCCACTGATACACTTCTACACTTCTAGGCAGGGGCGGATCCAGCCGCTCGGTTGGGGGGGGGGGCAACTTTTTTTGGCAAAAA